>WMED01008861.1:6293-16655 GCA_019650415.1 Pipa parva | reverse complement strand
AAAAAAAAAAAAAAAAAAAAAAAAAATCAGTTAAATGAATAAATACACCAATAAAATGTACATTCAAGCAATTAGATAAAAAGCTGCTAAATACGTAAACCTTTCAGCTACACAATAAAAGGAAATGTAACAAATATGAAGAAAAAAAAAAACCCCCTAAAGTGACCACGTCTCTGACACTGTAGTTTCTTTAAGGGATTTAGAGAGTCCCATGAAGAAATGTAAAAAAACACATGCATTTTACAAGCATTAATCCAACATATACCAAGTTTACTTACCAGCCAGCCATTAAATATTTTAAAACGATTCCCGCACCTTCGAGATCTCCCCGAACTGTGAGAGCTGCGCTGCTGCACCCAAAGAGCAAGACTACAGCATTGCAGTTCAACCTTTGGAGTGTTTGAGCATCCAAAAAGTGTGCACCTGCACCATGCCCAACATAGCTGCAAAGAAAATTCATACAGTTGTAAATAGATGGATATGGAACAGCCCATTGTATTTGGCTGCTGTGACATTTATTTGCACACCTCTTGCATTTACACCAAACTTACATGTACAGATCTTGATTTGTCAGCACAGACTGAAGAATTTCAGATTTTGGAGCAGATCTAATGACACCTTTCCACCCAGATTCACTGAAAAACATACAAAGTCAGTATCTATCTGACCATTACTCTACATTTGTTGCTTGATCTCACTTAGAGCTGTAACCAGGGCTGTGGAGTTGTTATAAAATGGACCAACACAGACTCCAAAAATATATAATATATTGGGTACAGTTAGTTCAATGCAGTATGTGCTGAATATTTTTGGGAACATTATGAAATGCCCTATAAATGTTTGTTCTATTCCTGATCTAAGATTCTAGGCTTATAGTTGAAATGAATGTGTGCTGTACTTTATGTACATGCTCAGTAGTGAAGCTCTTTCCCTACAGACCAGAGGAAAAAGGTACTGGGAAGGAATGCCTGCACTTATCTCAGAAGTTCCAGGGCTGCGATGTCAGAGTTAGGGAAATTGAAGAGTTGGAGGATTGACTTACAGACTCCACAGCCTTAGTTATAACAAAAAATGTAAATAGCCGTATTGCAGGCATCTGCATTCATGCAAATTTGTATATTGTCAATGTTTCTGTAGTTTTGTACGTTAATTTCAGCATCAACACTACTGGAGGTAAAAAGAAACACACCTACCTCTTAAACCAGTCCTTAAACCGCTCCTCAGTGCCAGGAAGGTTTGCATGAGGGTTAAGGACATAATAAGTTTCCTTTGGATCAACACCTTTAACAAGTGTATTCTGGGGTTGATACTATAAAATAGACACGTTATTTACATATTACCTATGCATATATAACCTATACATAAATTCCTTATATAGCTACACTCACATAAGAGGTACCCCTCAGGATGATATAATTAGCAAGAAAAGAAAGGGTACTCTGTGTTTGTAGAAGTGAAAAAAAATAAATGGAATTTATTTGCAATGTTTAAGTCAACCTTGTGACATTTAAAAAGTTTACTTGACAAAAGATAACAAAGTTGCCTGAAACGTTGCAATAAATTCCACTATTTTTTCACATTTAAAAGCATGCGAGTGCCTCTTTTTTCTTACTATTACATATTTGTAGTATTATACAACTTTAAAACAGTTTTACAAGTGCTAAGTAGGAATAACAGTCTTGCTAATCTAAATGGGAACTTTTTTTTAATGTTACTGGTCCTTTAGCAGTACAACTCCACTCCTTAAACAGAAGCAGTGCCTTGTGTGCTTTATGCAGCAATAGGAAAGAAATAGATTTAACTAAAACCCAAAGTTAAGTTTAGCTATATTTTTCACTTTCAAATTCAGACTTGGAATACTGGGACTTTGTTATGTGCAATGGTATTTTGTTAGAATTGTACATCACTTTGCTATACAACATTGGTAAATGAGAGAAACTGGATTAAACACAGCGTTTTACCTTCCTGAGTAGGTTATAGCTAAGCAAGAAGTGCAGTGATGGAAGACGAGTCACAGATTGCGTTTGGAGACAGGGGATGCTCTCCCATGGAAGTTTCTGTAGATTCTATAAGTAGGATACAAAAATGTGTGTGAAAATATAGTTTTCCTCATAGGGAATAATGGGAATGAAACTACTTTTAGCTAGCATTTCTACCAATTTGCATTAATCCAAGGATGTCCAATCTGACTGTTTGGTTCATGTTATATTACAAATCCTAGCATAGCTTATTAGAGTAAGGCAGATTTCCATTCCACTGGCTAACACTGTTTTTCATTTTTGTAAACAAGGATTTTGCATTTTTTTTTATTTTGAAGGGCATGATCATACAGGGTGTGCATCATTCACTCTGTTTAGTTGATGGCTTTGTACATATCCCAAAGTGCTATGAATTTCTGAGTTTGAAGGAAAATGAAATGTATGCATGTGGCATTAGAGTAGTCATAGCATTTCAAACCCCATGTTTTCTTTAATAGAACACATGTAAAAAGGTACCTCCCATTGTGAAGTAGGGCATTCTGAGGATCCAGACTGTGAATCCATCCACTCCCTTTTTAATCTTTGTGTAATCCTATTAACAAACCACACAAAGGGAAATGTAGTGGCTAACACTGGAAATATGGCTAATGTTTTTCCCCAATCCATGAATTTACCTGCTGACCTCAATCCCAAATAAAGATGTTTTTCTTTTTTTGGCAAACTGGAGAAAATCACCTTTAAGGCTACTAAGATGGATGAGCATTTTCTTTTTCCAGGGTTCTATGGGATCCAAACAAAATTAGGTGCTTTTGTGGCATAACCTTTAGCTCTAACAAAATGTCATCTTATCACTCAAAGACCAATCCTGCTAGGTAGACAAAAGACTCAGGGGGGAATTCACAACAGTGCGAAGTGAGGTGTGGATACTTCGCCTCACTTCGCACTGACTGTTCTGCGCTCGCTGATGTCCTGCACGCGGACATCAGTGAGCGCATAACACCATGTGCAAGGTGAGGCGAAGGATTCGCACTATCTTGAATTCCCCACTCAGTTTGCCTAAAGGACCAACTGCAAGGGTATCAGAAAGACACATGCTTACACATGACTGGCAATAAACACCACTCCAGCAGGATAATTTAGCCAGAGGGTAAAACACTTAGCTTTGACATGGCCACAAATATCCAACCAATCAGTGACAGAGATTCACTTTACTGAATCGGATTCTGAAAAACCTGTCCAGAATAAGTAAACTCTAATTAGGACAAGGGCTCATGGAAACTTCTGTAATCCTTTGATTTATGGGCCTACCTCCACTTCTCAACTGAAGTTTCTTCTGTTTGCTTTCTTAAGACATATGGGGTCATGGTCCTTTACCAACATCACGGGTGCAGTAGTTAACTACCTTCAACTTTAGGGGCTTTGTATAACCCCCACCTCAACAATCTCCTCTTTAAGCTCCATTCAGGATCTTTGCCAACCCTCTACAGCACCATCATGAAGCGGCATAGACAGGTTTGTTGCATCAGCTTTAAGAAATCCTTCCCTATCCCCAGAGAACTATTGACCTCTTAAGATCTGCAGTCGACATTAGGACTAGACTGTGTTTCTCTTTGGAAACAAAATCTGTTGAATTTCACTTAAGAAAGGGGACCCCTAAAACTCAGTGCATCTTTAATTTATTCTGTACAATAAGCATCTATAACTAAGTTATAAGTTGCACAAGTTATCACCCAACCACTGCTCAGAATTTACATCTTGTTTCTTAAAGTAAGAAGCGGGTGGTCTCAGCTATCCTAGCTCCCTCTCAATCTGCTTGAATGACCCTGTTTATACTCCCTCTGTCCACAGAAGGGCGAGTCTGTCTGCTGAACTTTCATGGTCCTTGCCCCCATGACTTTTTATTTTTGCTTCTTTTGTTAACATTTTTATAATATTTTCAGTTAGTTTTCTTGTCTTCTAGGTAAACTCAACTAACTGTAAATGGGAGGAGACAGGTACAAAATGGGAGTAGGAGAATCCACAACTCAGATCTTTCCAGTGCCTTACCTCCGGGTGGGAGATAACCTTTTAGCCTCTATGTTTTCCTTATAACCGAGTAAATAAATTGAACAGTTATACATACAAATCTTTCCCTTCCAACCCCATAACCAGGAAATTTCTGAAATAGAGGCGACGAATTACTCACTTACTTTATAAAACCTGGACAGCTATACTCTTTACCTTATCCAATACTAGAACCAGATGACCTTCTATTCTTTCCGTTATTGACTTCAGTCTGTCTGCTGCCCCCTGCAGAAGTTCCAGTGCCTGCTCAGGCTGTGAAAAAGTAAATCCCTGGATAAAGGACTCTATAAGCGGATGTGTCAAGAAATGGCTACCTCCCAGCAAAGTCTGTAAAATAATTAACAGCAAAACATATTTAGTATTAGAATTTAAAGAAATACTCATATCCCCAAATCTTCTATTTTTAATTTTTTAATCCGGATTCATTTTCTTATACTTTCTCTTTTTTTCTATTTTTGGCCTACAAGTCTTATTACGAGTAATCTAAATCCAAAGAAAGGGAATCAGACAGGCCGGGTATTGAACTACCAGTTGTTTTATTCACATAAAACCTTACATGTTTTGGGCACAGGGCCCTTTATCAAAGGATGGGCACAAGGCACAGAGGATGGGCACAGAGGAGGAGCCGAGTGAGGCGGTTAAATCTTCACTGCAGTCACTTGTATATTTCTGTGGTTAATATTCACATGTATATTTCTGTGGTTAATACTCACTTTAGGGTGTGTTTATGTTCACTTGTTGGGGTAGGTTCCTCCTCCGCTGGGGATAGGTCCACGGCTGAGGGGAATGACTATCGTAACCATTTAAAGCCTTGCTGTGTAAGCTTGCATCATCCTTTGCTAAAGGGCCCTGTGCCCGAAATATGTAAGGTTTTGTGAATAAAACAACTGGTTCAGTACCCGGCCTATCTGCTTCCCTTTCTTTGGATTTACATTGCTGCATGTGGTACCACAGCGGACGTACCGTGGAAGCAGAGGTTCTTTTTTCCGATACAAGGAAAGATTTACCCACTCTCCTAGGTGACTTCTCTTACAGAATTATTATGAATAATCTGATTGTATTCATCAGTGCAGCTTGATAAATTAGTTTGTTTTCTAGATCAGTAGAATGTGGCAGACAATGAGATATAGGGGGTTATTCTCTAAAGTCCGAATTTGACTGTCGAATTCTCAGGCAGTGGATTCCCATAGCAAATCTGTGACTGCGACAATTTTCCCAATTGTAAAGTAGGGACTGTGACAATTTTTAAAATTGCAGCTGTGGCAATATTTCCATAGTAAATTCTCGACTGCGACAAT
The DNA here is from genome assembly GCA_019650415.1 of Pipa parva. NCBI lineage: Eukaryota > Metazoa > Chordata > Amphibia > Anura > Pipidae > Pipa > Pipa parva. Next base: position 11,314 of record WMED01008861.1, on the reverse strand, counting down.
ATTCATCATTATAAAGATGCGACTGCGACAATAGCAGTCTATTGCAACAGTAGCGGTGTACTGCAACTGTCTTTAGCTGGCAAATTCACACCTTTACGCAATAATTCGGACTTTAGTGAATAAACCCCTATATCGTCTTTTCTGTTCTAAAGATAACCAGTACCCCAGTCATAAAGTGAAACTGAACATGTTCTCTATGTGCTGATAAAGAACGAGCAGGCAAATCATTGCCTATGCAACCACAAAACCTATAGCTTTTTATTAGCATCTCTTTTAATTTGGTACTTTACTAATTATACATAGTTTGAGGCAATTGGAAAAATAGCCGATCGTGAATTGCAAAGTTTTAATGAATATAAGGCTTTTGAGTACTGTTGCAGACAAATTCATTTTATGCCCAGTCTCCCAATATAGAGTCATACAGGAGCTACTGGCATTGGCATTACACAAAACTTGATTTGATATCGTTGGGAAGACTACAGTGGTAGAAAACTCCATATTGTTTTATTTGCCACTTATATGCTCTTACCATTAGAAGCTCAGGGTCTGTCCTTTTCCAACCACAATGTGAAAGTGTATCTGTGAGCTTGCTACATTCCTCTTTGACAGCACTACTAGAGCATGGAGCAGTTAGCAGCACTTTCCAGCAGCCCAGGATCTGATTCTCTAGCAAATTTATCAGTGTCTGGGAAAAGGAACAACATTTGTAACAGCTTATACATGACTGCAAATTAAAAAGGAAGAATGCCAGTCAGTTCTCTCCTGCCTGACCACACATTGTATGATGTCAAATTAGAGATGTACTTTACATCGGTGCCAATGAGTTTCCCTCCCATACGTTTTCTCTTTTTACCTTCATGCGAGAATCCACCTCCATGCGCCCTTCCCACCACTCTCTTTTGTCAGTGATGTTGTTGATATGTTTCTGTTGCTTCTGTATTTCATCAAATTCTTGAAGCGCAGCACTTATGGGCACCTGCAACAGCAACATTCCACTGGGGATCAAGAAATATTCCATTTGCAAAGGGAACTGCCACTAAATTCAAGGTTTTGTCAAAGGGGCTTACAATGAACCATGGCACACGCAGGGCAGTATTTGAGGGCTCTGCAGTCATTTATCTTACCTAAAACTTTTCAGGGAGTTTACTTTCCCTACCTCTGAAAAAAGAACTCCCTTAAAGCATTGTATTTCATCACCTCCGACACAATGAATTGCTCAAATATAGTTTCATGGTTATCTATGTTGGTTCATTGGGAACTTTAGAATCAATAATGTGAAATTGTTCTCACACCAAAATGTACATTTAGTAACAGCTTGTATTTTCTATTCTACTGCAAAACTTTTTTTCCTAAATTCCAAATAAACCAAAACTTATTTTATTCTTTATAGTAACTTATAATCACTGATTCTTATTACCTGCAAACGAGCTGTGGGTATCTGAACTGTTACAGGGATTTTCCCCTGTACAAGTCTAGTAAGTAATAGGGTATCTCCAGGAACCTTTGTCTGAGAGTCTGCCAAGGTGAGTATACATATAGCTGTATCTGTATTAAAAAATTAAAAAAAAAAAAAAGGAAGAACTGGTTCAACGATAGCTTAATAAAAGTTTTTAAAAATGAGTATTCAATCTGTATTCAACATACTTGCTGGGATCTGTTTGAGTTGTTTCTGGAATTGCTGTATATCTAAAGCTTGTTTTGGGAAGCGAAACAGCTTCTCCAGCTGGCAGAGATGCTGAATGTGAGGATCTTTATGATTTTCGAGAGTGAGATTCTGAAATTTTTCAGACACATCTCCAGAGCCGTCTCTTCTTAACTTACTGAGAATACACATTTAGAAGAGATTAACATGTGCATGGTCTTTCATACAACCAATACATATTTTCTGAAATTTTTACACCAATTTAACTTAAATTATAAGCATTAAACTTAGATATTTCCAATGAAATACATGTATTAGATGATGTAATGTGCTTGTTTTTACAAGTGATAATCCATGTTCTTAACAAAATATGATCAACATGATTAAAGTCCTATGCTATGTAAGGCACTAACCGTAATTTCCGATGAATGTCACTTAACAGCTGATGCCTAAGTGTTATGGAGACAGTTTCGTTAACCAGAAGGGCTGTGAGATATGGATCTTGTCCTCCATTGCATAATGCTAAAAGATGACAGAGGCGGGAATACAGGATACTTGGAGGGAAATGCACTATAGACTTTAGAGCCTCACACAGAATTGAGGAGACTGAACTCAAGTCAGAGACACCTTTGAAAAACAAACAGGAGCAATATGTGACCATGATACAATTGCATGAAATATTTTTTTTACAGTATGCACACAGTTATTAGAGATTTCCCAAATAGTTAATTTTGCACCACACTCCCCTTAGCTGAATCGTGGTCTAGGTGCAAAGTAATCATAAAATACTTCCTGCACACCGGGGCTTACTTGTGATGATTAAAACCAACAGCAAAAACAGAAGTTGTTTCAGTATGTTGCCTGATGACTTTTATCAAGGGTTTTCTCACTTCTAGCAAGCACCAGTGTGCAGGAACATTTTTTTGCATTTAAATATGAATCAGACAATCAGCAACAAGAACATTTGGGGGGGTGATGGAATCAACTTACAAAAAGTACCGGGAAGGAAAGTTGAACTTCCTGTTACATTGAAAAGATTTTGGTTCGTTTCTTTTCCTTTCTTTCCTATAGCCATGGAAATATGTTCTCCAGCATCTCTTAGAATTTCACATTCTGTCAACAATCCATCTTTATTACTAGGCTTCTGACTCTTTCGACTACCTGGACAGGAAAGCAATTTTTTTCTAGAACATTTTTGTCTCTCATAAAAAAATACAATAATAATATATATCCTTAAACAAACAATAGATATGTCCAAAAGCTTTCAAACTCACTTCGAAGTGTTTTTTTCTCTTCTGTATCTGAAGCCCTAAGATCCTCAATGCTGTCATCCAATAACCATTCAGGTTCTTCATCTATGGATCTTAAGACCTCAATTTCTTTGGGAACTAAATCATTTTTTCCTTTCTGGTGTCGCCTCACAGGCCCAGAAGGGCTGCCCACTTTCTGACCTCTCTTTGCAGTGGGTCTTTTTTTCCTTCCTTTATTGCTGCTCTCTTCTTCATCAGACTCCAGGGGTGCCCGTGACACACTGCTCTTTCCCCTTCGTGTTCCTGACTTTGTACAAACTCTCTGTTTTCTGCTGTTAAAACCTGGTTCTCCATCAGCAATATCTGGCACTTCCAAGTCACTGTCACTGAAGTCAACCTGCAGAATAAAGTGTCATTTTGTTGAAGAAACACCGGTAAATACAACCACACTGCGCTTTATGTAACAGTACATAGTACAAGAGTCCAATTTACGTAAACATTAAAGGGCAGCTAAAGCCATAGATTTGCCGTTGTATACTAAATGGCTGCCAGCTCTTGACTAAATCAACATACTCAGGCTGCAGTGTACCAAAAAGAGCAGATATCCATGCACATCAGGCTTAACTTATCAGCAAAGCTCACACATGCACAGATAAACCTAAACTGGGGCTATGGATGGCAGGCAGTTCTAAGCAGCTTATTACTGCAGCAGCCATGTCCTTTGTTTAATCATAAAACAGCCCAGGACTGTTTTACATACATTGACGGCCAGAAACTATCAGTGCTATGAGTATGTAAGGACTGTTTGCTGTCTTAATATACAGTATTGTGGAGATTAAGGTACCTGGAAAAAAATGTTTATAAAAAAAGTGGACTCTGATAAATAAAATGTAAATTTACAGGAAATTTCCCGACTTGCTACTCACAAGATGCACTATATTTGATTATAAATGTCTTTATATAGAAAAGAAGTAAGGAATTCAATTGCTTCCAAGTTCCAAGAAAGGACAGCCCAGTATACTAAAGTTAATCAGAAACTCTAAAGTGACATTAGCATAAAAATAAAATCATATACAAACCTTTAAAACTGTTCTAGTCTTGCACCTTCGTGGAGCTCTTGCCAGTAGTTCTGGCATAGGGGACTCTTCATTATAAACTGTCACAGTGCTCTTCTTTTTGAGAGAAGAAACAGTTGGCTTGATATGAGTAACTGGATGTACCTTCTGATTGGGAGTTTTGATAGGTTTGGTAGGTATTGGAGGGAGCTCAGTGTCAGATTGCTCCAAAGGTAAAGGACTCTGGAGCACCACTGATGTTTTACGAGAGCCTTTCACTTTACTTCCAAGAACGTTTCTTGGTAGTACTTTATCTCTGTGGTTTAAGTTAGAAAATTTCTTGTTTTCTGGATGTAGCTGCCAGCCCCATAACTGAGCAAAGATATCAGCAACACAGCCTCCATGCTTGGCAGCAAGCTTATAAATAGAATTCAAAGCTTTAACCAGTAGAAAGCTTGATTTCCAGTAGTTTGAAATAGTCACTTGATGGGATGACACAAAGCTTAGACCATCCTCCAAAGACCCATCTAGAAGTTTAGAAGGGCTTACAGATGCCATAGCCAAGTACACCTGAGCGATTAGTTCATCACATACACCTAGTGAGACAGATCTGGAAAGATCCTTACCAAGCACTTCCCTCAAAAGACCAGAAAAGTGCATATTTATTGCATTACATCTTTTTAGGGCTGATTGCAATAGACCTCTGCCCTGGGAATCATTCCCTGCTTTAACCACCAGCCAACGGGTGCAAAGTAAAGACAGCAATAAGTCAGAGCACAGCTGGCATGTACAGTCCTGAGAATGGGACAAAAACTGGGGAGGGTTATTCTCAGGACATGCAGTCAATGTTGGAGATTCAGGGGTCTTTAAATCTCTAGTATCTACAAAGTGAAGATCTACAACTTTCAGAAAGTTGTCTTTTGGGGGGCTTAGTGGATTTTCAGCATGTTTAGTCTTGTTATGAAATTGCTGCCCTTTGCAAAGATTTATTTTGACGCCTTTCTGTTGAGTTTTATTTGTAAAATCTAAAAGGGAAGAAAGTAAGCAGTGGTTAGATTAAAAATCAATGAAATT
>WMED01008860.1:0-16656 GCA_019650415.1 Pipa parva | reverse complement strand
ACTGCTTGGGAATAAGTGGTGAACAAAAAAAAAATTGGCTGGTAGTTAAAGGGTTAACATGGGGCATCACTGATTTTTTTTGAGTAGAGAATGTAGAAAATATATATTTTATTTTTTTAATGAAATAAAATGATTTGGTTTTTGAATTAGATTTTGTTAATATCATTCAACAAGTAATATTCCAGGCACTTATCCACATGTAACATCATAACGGCTTTTATTTAGCAAATGTGCTTACAAATAAATATTTTTCTATATTAAGTAGTTGTACAATTAGGTGCATTGACTTTATTTATCTTGTATAATATGGTTGTTTAGATTCTGCTCAACTATGTTTCTTCCTTAATATTGGTTGTTTTTGTTAATACATATTCATGAATAAGATCCAAGAAATAATTCTATTTTCAACATAGTAATTTAAAATAAAGCAGTATAATGTTTGCAGTTTGTACTTTAAACTTAAAAAGAAAACAAACTGCAGCTAAAGACAAAAAGAGTGCTGCTATTGATGAATACTTTCTAACCTTTCTAATTGCTAAAGCTTAAATGAATGCAGGAGGAGAATTTTTGCCTCATAATGCATACAGTATAATCATTCTGCAATTTGCAGGAGTGCTATGCAGGAACGCTTGGTTCTTTACCAAGAACATTAACATAGGGCAAGAATGTTTCTCCAAGATGTGATGCACAACCTATTTTTTTCTGGACTACAAATGTCTATTCTCAAAAATGCTCCAAATGTGCCCCTAGCACAAAATCCAGCAAACATATTTACTACCATGAATATAAAGTGCATTTTAGGCTAGGCAACCCACTTTAAATATTTATTATTAAATAAGGGAAAACCTTGGTTTTAATGTAGCGAATCAAAGAAACACAAGAATCACGCTAAAGATTATGGGGGTTATTCACTAAGATGCGAATTCGACTGTCATATTCTCAGACAGGGTATTACCATAGCAAATCCACTACAATTTCCCAATTGTAAAGTCGTGACAATTTTTTATAGCTAACATTGTGAAAATTTTCCCATAATAAAGTTGCAACTGCGACAATATTCTGATTATAAAGATGTGACTGCAACAGTAGCAGCCTATTGCAACTGTTTTTATCTGGCAAACTCGCACCTATATGCAACAATTTGGACTTTAGTGAATAACCCCTATGTCTGCAACAGCAGATATACCGTATCCACCAAACTATGTGCTTTTGTCTATATGCTGATCTAGCTATTGTAATCACTCCATATGTTACAGATTGTGAGGAGCATATTTACTAAGACAAATTTGACCATATCAATTGATTTCACCCCCTTTCGATGTCAATTTTTGTATCCCGGTACTTTTCCATTCCCCTAATTTACATAGTATAGATAAAAATATTTCCCCATTGAAAGAAATTGCTATTGATATTGATCTATTAACAGGGGCACACTTTGCAATGCTTTTCTATGAGGGCTCCTTCCATTACAGATCCATATCGAACTCTCTTTTTGATGGGGAAATATTTTGAACTTAGGCTAAATGACAGGATCAACTCCTTAGGGAATAATGGATTTTTCCAGCCTGAGGGTGGAGAATTCTTTTGGGGGGTAAAATTGTTTTTGACCAGTTTAGTAAATTGGAGAAAACAGAGATATCATTAAATATAAACTGTTACTCCTGCATTTACTAGTTGAAAAACCTGTTTGACTTTAGTAAATGTGCCCAGGTCACACAGCTCATCATTCATTCCCATTGTAGAATGGATGTGGCTCCCTGTGAGATGCTGAATTTCAGGCCTACTTTACTTGTATAAAACATCTTTCATAATACTTACTTTAATTATAAAATGAGAGAAAGCCACATATTTAAAATAGCCTAAACTTTATCTATTGAAAAAAAAGTTTCCAAAGCCAACTATCTTTAAATGCTTTACAATACTAGGTTTGCTTTACTATCTGGGAGCAGTGATTCTTTAATAGACATCTATAGGGGAAAAACTCCCAGATGCCAGTAAGTGTAAGCCTCAGTCATATTTCGGCAGATCTTTCTTTACCAGGAAGGTGATAAAAACTACAGCGAAAGGGAGTGCAGATATTATTGATTGTCTGAACATTGCCACTAAGATAGTGTTGGGAGTAAGCTGTAAGTAATGCTGCAAATAGTGTATCTGTGTGTGGAACAGTGTGTGATGATATGCAAGACAGGGTTTGACTGCTCTAGAAGCCCAACAAAACCAATATGGGGTCATTCATTAAAGTGCATAGTGACTTTGCATCTGTTTGCATCACTACGATCAGTAAAACGTGAATTCACTTCTTATTCGTGAAGCAGCGGACAGCAGCAGACATGGTCACATGGTAGTGCATCGTAGTCAGTCGCACAATAGTGGGATGATAAATCATTCTTAATGATTCAAATTTGACAAGTGAAGGGCAGTGACTTCAGTCTCATCATATCCAACTAACTGTATGTAAGTAAATAATACTTCTTTTTATATGACACCTTGTGCCTAGTTCATGTTTAGCACTAAACTAATTTAGTCATAGTCACCATTGTCACTTTTGAATGAATAGTCATCTTACGCAACACTGGATCCCTGCCATCAACCCCTCAATTTGTCAATCTGATCTGGCAAAAGAAAACAGGTGATTTCGGAGCAGTACGCCCTGCAGCATACGCTCCTTTGAAAGACCCCCGTCACATGCTGAATATCCAAATTACCTGTGCACACGCATGCAAATTGACATGAAGAGCTCCATACGTCTGTGACTGTTGTAAGCATCTGAATTGGTCACGAATTTGTCACATCGCAAAGTTTATTAACTAAGCGGGGTTGGAGAAGTTAGGAAAAGATGTGAATTCGGGCATTCACCTCCTTAGAGTTTATCAGTACTGCATACAGGACATAGGTGCAGATCAGTCATTCAGATGTGAAATTCAGATTGAAAGCTATGTGAAAGCACTGTGTAATTCCACATTTGCTAATCTGTTTTGACCATTAGAGCTTGTCTGCCAGGCCAGCGCATTTTGTTTTTTGGACCTACCAACAAAAGCCTGTACAAATCAAGCATATAAATATAGTTCACATCAAAAAAAAAAATCCATTAAAACAAAATTGTCAGAAAAAAAAATATTGGTTTCACAGAAAGATATTATTCATTTTCTATCATTTAAACAAGTTTTGAAAGCTTGTAAGAAATTAAAAGTATACTGGTTTCCATTTCCCATAGTCTAATTTTCAGATACTAATATTCTGGCAACGTCAAGGTCAAAATCTGGTTTTCCACATTCATTTTTACATTTAAAACATTAAAGAAATCCAGGACACTGTCTAAATACAAAGGCACTTTCTTATTGCACATTTTACACTTGTTGTGATGTATGTGTTTAAATGAGCATTTTATTGCATTTTCATTTTTCATTATTTGTTGATTAGGAAAAAAGAAGGGGGTTGACATGTTTTAGAAAAGGTTTCAATATGTATCGTTCCATAAAGGCTCAAACACATTCCTCTATTCTACTTAAATAGTTTGGCCAGAGGGCAGCACCACAGCACCACCGGCTCACACTCTGTGTAAATGTGCCGCATTTAGAAAATACATCGGTGTATTTCAGTCCGGCCCCATAGTAAGCCCCATAGGTTTACACACCATGGCTTTTTTTATTAATGTGCGGCATATATATATAAAAACTCTAGTGCGAACCTAGCCTAACTTCACTTTCAGTGGACTTTGTACTAATTTTGAAGACTGGAAGAGTGTTATTTTGGTAGTCAGGTAGTCAGCTCCTCCCCTCCTCTGTGTGAAAGATAACATTGTATTTGGATTGGGCATAGTGTTTGGTATTTTCTTCAACACAAGTACCTGCCCACACACATTTAGGTACTATAATGTCATTGTGACAATCTAAAAGGAAAGCGCAAATACAACAGAAGGCCTCATAGTGCCTTATCAATGATAACCACAAAAAATAGAAAAGGATAAAAACAACTCCACCAGAAAAAAAAGGGAAGAAAGTGAAAATATATGTGCTGATGTGACAAACAATGTTTTTAGAAATAGAAAAAATCTTCTAGTGACGATCACTCGTGAGTATCCACTCTGACAGTGAGAAAACTCACCAGAACAATATAAAAACAAGCTTATATATTGTAGAAGTGTAGAATCCCAGCAGTATATTTCGGTATGAAAGACAACCTCAATTCAGGAAACTCATGGACTCCAAAGGCTGATAATGGCTCATAAGAAGAAAAAAATCCAACATAGCATAATACTGTTTTAATAAATAACATTTTGGTAAAAGACAACCATGGTACTCACAAGTATTAAAAGCATATCACAAAAGATAATAGTACTTCTTTTCTCAATGCGTTTCCCTGCTACAAGTGGGCAGCTTCCTCAGGACACTATAGTGTCATTATTTGTACATAAATAGTGTAGGGCAGTCCACCCTACCTGTCAGGGGATTCTCAGAGTTGTTGTTCAACATTTTCTGTAGAAAGCTAGGGGAAAAGGCTCACTACCAATGTTTTGCAAAATGACACTTCTTAGTAAATTAGGGGGTAATTCAGCAAAGAGCGAACTTAACCTCCGATCCTTCACATCAGTATGCAGAGACTATTACACATTTGCTGAGTCCTGCACGCGGACATCAGCAAACGCTTTAAAAGGATTCCAGTCTCAGCGAGGCTCACGAGGAATCCCTTTAAAGCGTTCGCTGATGTCTGCGACATTTAAAGCGCACGCTTTAAAGGTATTCTAGTCTCCTCGCGACCACTCAAGTCGCCTTGCGAGACTGGAATACCTTTAAAGCGTGCGCTGATGTGCGCGTGTAGGAGAAGAACCATTTTTACAAAGTGAATCGAAGCATCTCAAGGTGAGTTTGCACCTTACTATATTACCCCCTAAGTGTAAAAGCATGCTATGATACATAAACTGTTACCATTTCAGAATAAAATCTAGGGTTCCTTTCTGTCCCATTGTAGAGGATTACCCTTCAATTCGTAATTTGAAATGCTTATCTTGATCCTAAATATGTATGTGGTAAAAGATGTCTTATGCCATTAAATCTTTTAGGATTGAAGATGGCACTAGCAGTCCTTGTGATATATGCCGGTGACAATAAATGGAAACCAGGTATCCATAAATCTGACAAATAAATCTATAAGGATCACAAATGATGGAATATATTTATCTCTGTTTATCTTGTTTGTCCTTTCTGAAGCTTATATTTACATCAAGGAATATCCAACTGCAACTGCATATTAGTTTTTCCTGTGTTTATAAAGACGTCTTATGTATTCTTTCATTTTATAATATTGTAAAAGACACATTTTTTTAAAGAATTGGACAATTAGATTTTTGTAAAATGGCAAAGAAAATAAAGATTTTAACAAGTTTATATATATATGACATATTAAGTATGAACTTAAGAATGGATATGAATGCAGCCATTAGAAATCTAAATGAATAATATTCCTGTTATTTGTAACAGTTACTCCTATCTCTGATATTCTCTATTTACACTAATATGTTATAGAATTTTAAAGGGGAACTAATGGCTTGTATTTTTAGGGGTGATTTTTACAGGGGGGAAATACTTACCAATTACATTCTTTTTCTCCTGTGCTGCCTCTTGTTTCCTGAGGAAGCTAATTTTCTTTTCTGCACCTGCAGCGCTGTCATTTTCTACACTTCCTACTTCCTCTTCACTGAGTCAAACAAAAGCCGAATTCTCACACATCTTCTCTTAGCTTGACTCAGTGATGATCTTTGTGATTTTTATTATGTTTCCTCTGATTAATGTCTGTTCTATAGATCATAGCACAAGGTTTACGGCAGAACATAGCATAAAACTCAGTATTGCAAGAAGAAAAGTACAGCATATTATCAGAGAGACAGTTATTTTGTTGGGGTAACAGTGCATAATGTTGCAGATGAAGCAACAGGGAATATTTTGGAGAGAAGAATCACTCCAAGCCAATTTGATAAGAATCATGATATCAACTTATAGCACTGTCTTATTTCTCGTCAAGTTTGTAAACATTCATCTAAAGGGTTAGTAAATATGAGTAAAGCCACACATTTACCTGTTACTTATAACTTTACCAAAGGCTACTTGATGCAATGCTTTTGACTTTGTTTTTCTAGCTGGCTTCACTTTTGCTGATATGGGTTTATACACAGCTGCAAAGCAGTCACAGCGGATCTAGACGCATATCAAATCAGTTGACTGAATCCGGTGACTTTCTTTTTCTCAGTATCTGATATGGATCAGAAAAGGATACTGTTCTTTCTGTCCTTGTATTTCTAGCACTCCTTATTAAATGTGTCACAGTATTCTGGATCTTTAAGTGGACCTGTGAGTTATCCAGATCAATTCCTGCCTTAGGAAAGAATCATCCAAGTGATGTTATCTATGGGTTCACATTCTATAAATTAGTTAGTATATTCCCAATATTAACCATTCTTTTATATAAATAAAAAATGGCTGTTTGAACTCCCCGATATATAAAAAAAAAAAGTTGCAAAGTTTCTATATAGAACAATACTCACAAAAATGCATTTTTTTAAAAAAATTTGGTTAATGATAAACATGATGTCACATTCATTTGATGATGAAATTATTATAATTAACTAGAGGGCTAGGATTTCATGCCTATCCAACATATTATGCATTTGTGGTGGACATACCTTTTACAGTATTCTTTCTACAACTCATAAGACAAGTAATAAAAGCAATACCTTCATACAATCACAGCAGTATTAATTGATAAGATTTTTTATTACATGTTCTCATTCTATGGCAAATCAAAATGATAGCACATATTCTGTATATTTCCATGACCACAGCTGATACTATAGATAGCTCTGACACTTCATCAAATCTTATATTTGTAGAACATTTGGTAAGAAGCGAAAAATAGACAAAATAAGCAATGGATATGCTGAAAATATATTAAGGTGAGGTTGAGAAGGACACTTTGAGAATTATTTATGACACATATTAAATACATGCTGATGAGCTACATGCTGGCTTACTAAGATAAAACATTTTAAGCATGAGGTGTCTTGTAGAAATCAGGTTTAATGATTCACACTGTGCTCATTTTTTTACTGTAAGCAAGATTCTAAGCTTGGAACAACAGGACATGATAATGAAACCCATAAAACAATGAATTCCATGGAAACTTACTTCATCAAAATGACTGATTAGAAACTTGGTGTAAGATGAACTGTATTGCTGGAGGTCATAGTGTTTCTACATCCTTGTTTAATGAACATGTTTACATAGAAATATTTTTGTTTCCCATAGTTTTCCCAAGGTAAATATAGATTAGGACAAGTATCAAAGGCTTTTATAAGCTAATAATTAGTTAACAAAGACTATTGGTTTGTGTTTGAAGCCAATATAGCATGTTGACTAAAACAGAGATAATATACAATACAAAGGTTATCTGCAATTTGTGTATGTCTAGTTTTTTTTAGATCATCATATCCAGATTCATATACAAATGTTTCATAGTTTATATCTACCATGATTCTAGTTTTGCCACGATTTCACCAGTTTCATGCTTTATATATCACCCTGATAAGGGCTCTCTAGGCGGAATTGATAAAAGAGTTTCTCTGTTCTATACTGCGTGGAAGATACTAGAAAAATAGCGAAAATCTTCACCCAAATACATTTTGGAATGTTGTGTTTAGAAAAGTTGGATTGAAAGGAACAGTCCGGCCGAAAAAAAAAAAAACTTGTTTATATTAATTTACACCTTTTATTAAATGTGATTTATGATCACATTTTTTTAAAAAAAGTTAAAATTCTTACCTGTAAAGAAGTGCTATACACTGTATAGTATACAGCACTTCTGTGTTTCATACCCCATCCTCAGATACTGCCACAACTCTACAGCATCCAAATCAGGTGTCCCTCTTAGGAGCGCATTCCGCTCTAGCCACACTTCTAGTGAAGCCCCACATCGGCATTTCCCAGAAGTCATATGGAGAGCATACACGTGATTAATGCGTCCTCCCTGGATGACGTGCATGCTCTCCATGTGATTTCTAGGAAATGCCTGGCTAAATACTGGCCAAAGATTAAATCAATAAATAAAAGCACTTTTCACTATTATAATGCTGATGTCTCTTCCTCCTTAGTTAAATTATTCAAAGCTGTATACTAATTTACCAGAAAAGTAAGACATATATTTAGAGTTGCTACATAAACAATACAATTATAAACAGAGAAATTGATATTTGTTTCTTTATGTGCCACAATTAAGTAAATCCTTGCTGCTGTTTTTAAAAAGCATTACCAAAATTAGTATGTAAGACATGTCTCGGAACATAACATCTTCTTATTGGAAGTGTAAACTGGTGATGCAATCATTGCTATGATTTACTGTTAGCAGGAACATAGTCTTGCTAGAAGGAAATGCATAAACACATTTGTAATATAGATTTAAATGTGAATGGCCATAGGCAACTCTAAGGAAAGTAGTTGTTATAAATTTGTATATTCTTGTTACTATTATTGCAATTAAAATTATTACAGCATAGACTGAAAATGTCATTCGCTGAAAACAGCCTGCTCCTAGATATCCAAACCACCTTTCACACAATCACAATATTTGCTTTCTTGAATAGAATTCCAACAGTGTAATGTTAGGCTATTTAATTGTAATTAAGCACTTCACAAACAGCTTATTGATTTTATTCTTAGTTGGTCAGCTGTATTGAGGAATTACTTGTACATGAAAAAAATCAGAAACAGAGATCCTACTTTAATTTTATATTGTATTGTATTTATTTATTATAACGCCAACATCTAACACAGTGCTATACAGATAATCATCATTTGCTTCAGTCCCTGCCTGTCAGGATAACTTGAGGTTGCAGGACACCACAGCAGATGTAGTGCCCCACCCAAGGCAGGGAGTCTAAGGGATCACTGTTCTTCACCTTTAAACCCCTACAAGGAGGTACTTAGCTTTGCTGCTAAGGGATCCCCAGGTCGGGGCTCCTGGGGGAGCCACCCATTGGTCGTGCTGTAGTTTAGGCAGAGGAGTAGGAGGGAACTACCGAAAACAGGGAGAACAGGATACCAACAGATAAACTGGAATCACACAGAGAAACAGGAATGCACCAAGAGACCAGGACACAGGACTCAGGATTCCAGGACTCAGGAAACAAGACCTTTAATCAGGAAATGAGACAGCTAGCCTGCAGAGTATATATAGACAGAGCCTAATGGGGATTGGCTGGCAACAAGCTAGCAGATGGGAATAAACGAGACCTATAATACAAAGTAAATGTGCAAAGCGGGAAACAGGAGCTAGGAGACAGGGATCAGGTACTTATAATTAGTAGGAGATGAAAACCTCAGGCAGCTCAGGTGCACAGAAGTAAAATCACTACCTGTGAACAGCGCGTCCAGGGTTTGAATCCCGGGACTGGAGCGACCACTATGTTACGTTGCCCTGTGGAGCTTACAATTTAGTTTTTCTTATCAGTCACACACAAACAGACTCACAGATACATACTATGGACAGTTTTAAGGGGTTATTGGCTAAAGTATGTACTGTTGCATAAAGGTATTAATTCACCAGTTAAAGACAGTCACAATAGACTGTTGCTGTCACAGTCACACCTTTACTATGGGATTTTTGTTGCACTCGTGACTTTAAAATTGTCACGGTTGTGAATTTGCTATGGAAATCCACTGTTTGAGAATTCAACAGTCAAATTCTCACTTTAGCCAACAACCCCCCTTAGTTTGGCTTCAATTAACTTACATAGAATGTTTTTGGATATGCACAAAATATAATTATAGATAAAGATTGATAAAATGCTTGATCAAAATTGACTTTATTTTATAATCTAAAGATGAAAGGTTACAGGGATTTTATTACAAATGCACATAAGTTATTTATTGATATAACTATCCTCCATCCAATCTAAAAAGTGAACTGTGTTATTCATAATGCTCACATCATTACATACTTTAGTGCCTGGTTGTTAAACTTTACTTGTGTACATCAAAGAATAAGGCGAATACATTAAATAAGGTATTCTTTTACAGAAAGGACACACATGCACTTTTTTTTTTTATTCTTTGAACTTTTTTGCAAGAAGTTCCAGAAGTTAATTTAAAGTGTACAGCATGTACTTCAAAAGGAAGATTCACAGAGGCATGATGCAAAAAAAAGAAAACTTTGCTTTAATGTGCTTTGTTTTAATCAAATAGAACTCATTACTTAACACATCTGAATATGTCCTTCTCTGTTTCTCTATGATATTACAGAGAGTATAAACTAGGCTACAGTAAGAATAGAATATATAGATAATATATATACAGTAAGCACATGCTACCACTAAAGAACTGGTTGCCAGTATGCAACCATAGGCAAGTTGTGCCATATTCCATAATTCTCTTTTTTGTGATGTTGGTGTGCCACTGAACTGACCAAAATAGCACCTTACACTTTTATACTTTCAGCGTGCATTAGAAAACTCTGTATATGTATCTAATAGGAATATGGTATGTTCTGTTTCCCAACCACTAATACATAGTTTTGAGTGAGGTTAACAAAACATGCTCTAGATATGAATAGAATGTTCTACTGCACCCCCAAGCTCAAACATATATATCACTTTAAATACAATCTACTTATTCCAGATGAAAATATTCCAAATCACAAATTAGGGTAGATGAAAAAGATAGTTGTGTCATTTAAGTGAACATTGTTTGGCTAATGCAAATATTATTTTATATATATGGGATTCTATTTCACTGCCTAAAGATTTCACCTATATTTTAACACTTCTCTAAAAGGTCTTTTGACAGCATTAGACCTGTTAGTCTCTTTAACTGAGGCAGTAGAGTTGTGCACCGTGTTAGCCATAGATTTATGCAAAGATAAGAGAGTATAGGTGATACCTTTTATTGGCTAATGAAATAGATGGTAAATGCAAGCTTTCGAGGCTCCTAAGGCCTCTTCATAAGGCAATGATGCCTGATGAAGAGACCTTAGGAGCCTCGAAAGCTTGCATTTACCATCTATTTCGTTAGCCAATAAAAGGTATCACCTATACTCTCTTATCTCTTTAACTGAAAATCAGTAAATCAGTAACCTGGTAGTGGAAAAGTGTGTTAAAGGCGAACTGAAGTAAAAAATTAAAAAAGGACTGTTAAAATACTTACCTTATACAGAGCTAAATGATTACAGTCACAGCATGAGCTGTGCTGTAATTAGCCGGCAGCCGATCATTCGTCAAGCGCTGGCTGACTGACAGCCAGCACCGCAGCTCCTCCCACCTTGTTTCAACTCAGGTGTTTTAGGGCTTAAACATTATCATGTTCATTTCTGGGGCAAATGAGAACACTCCCCACAATGAGTGTGATGATGTAGAAGCTAGTGAAGCAAGAAGAAGGAGCTGTGCACTGGCTTCTCAGTGAGCCAGCGCTGTGAAGGAGGTATTGGGAGAAGTTTTGGCTGCCGGCTAATTACAGCACTGCTCATTCTATGACTGTAATCAATCGGCTTTGTATAAGGTAAGTATTTTAACTGTCCTGTTTTATTTTTTTATCTCCTTAAAGGAGATTTAGTTCAGGATAATTTGCTGTATATGCTATAGGAAACAGTATCCAGATTTGTGTAACCTCGAAGGGACAACGCCTACTTCTGCAGAAGTGTATAAGAAAATCACAAATATTGAATCAAGTTCAATATTTGAGACTCCTCTGGGTTATTGTACGGGGAGATGAGGAAGTCATGTTTATTTATTAGCAATGCAAAAACACTCAAACTACTGTAGTAAAATTATATAATTCATGATTGGCTGTGATTGTTAGTATATTCAATGATTGGTTAGCACTCATTCTATGGGAGTCAATCATTATTACTCAAATATATTGTTCTTAGCTAAGTCAGACATAAGAATAGGGAAGTGGTTAGAGCAGTCTATACAGGGAAGTTAGACAAGGGGCACCAGATGCTAAATCTGTTATCATAGCAATTTTGTATTTTATTATTACGTTGAACCCATTATAATACTTAGCAAAGCTGCATCAAGAAATCATGGCTGAACTTATGTTTCATATACAAACAATATTCATTTGTTAACTTAACAAGTGTTTGGTCTCATATCAAAGATTAAATAATCAGTTGAAATAAAAACTGAGCTTTAGGCTGAAGTATTCCCTTACCATCATAATGCATGGGGGCACCTAACATGACAAATGGGGACCCCTAAAAATTTTATACATCCCAATTTACACTGAAAATTGCCCAGTTGCACTCACAAATGTAACCCCCGTACCCACCAGTTGGCAGTCCTGTTTACTTGCATATGGTCACAATTTAAAAAGTGTGAAAGCATAAATGTAATGCCTAGATTGTGCTTTTATACTTCATTAACAATTAAAAATTCCATTGGCTGTAATGGTTTTTATTGCATGCTAAATCATATCTCATCTTTTGCAAAGTGTATATTTCAAAGCATACTCGGCATACTAACTACACTTATGAGAATATCTCTCTTCTGTTCTAGAGGTAACTACTTGAATTCTAGATGACCTTTCCCCTCGTAAGTTCCATTTAACAATTTATTCAACATGCTTTGTTATTTCTATTAATACTTCATTATTATGGTAGCTGCATAGTAATGTAAGCAGCAATAATAGAAGAAAAAATGCAGCCTTTATCAGGTTCTTGAATGATGAACCTCTCAGGTAAAGTTGTATCTAACCTATTGATCTCTCTTCTGTATGGATCAATCTCATTAAGTTTTCTACTTTTTGTAATAGGACTATTTGTCTACGCTGCGGAAACAACTTCTGGTCACAGATGAAATATTTGAAATGATGCAAGGGTTTTAAATATGAAAAGAAGTGTCCTTGATGGTTCTCTGCCATCAGTGATGATTGCTAGATGTGGATAAAGGTTTCCTAATCATCCATACAATGCATATTAAATGTCAGTGCTTTATTAGCCATTGTTGCATTGTAACAGCAAAATGCCTGGCTTTGTGATAACAGGGAAGCTTTGCTAAATAAATGTATCAAAATACGGTTTCAGCCAAGCAAAACACAGTTACAATTTTTTTGTGTTATGTTATGTATCAGAGTTAGTTTGTCTTTTCATCAAACAAAAAAGACAGGAAGTCATATTTTATCTCCAAGTTTTCAGGGCAGGCATACAAAACAATACTGATTCTGTCTCATCTTCCTCAATATTATCATTTAATAAGTAGCTTCACATGCCTCCAATTGCTATTTATGTATTAACATTAAAATAAGCTTCACAGTGTTCTGGAGGGTTGCCCTATTCTCTTCTAAGATGAGGGTGTTGATTTCAAACCATGCTGAAAATTTGGAATGGTTTAACAGAAATGGTTAAGGGTAAGGTAGTAACGCTGTGAACTGCTGCATTTGATTATCTAAAGAACCATAGTTAACAAATGTGATTGTGTGAGGTATGATTACCAACATGGTATATAAAAGCAATATACTGTATAAAATATAATATAATATATACAATGTATGTATCTAACATATTTTTTTAATTCTGTATTTGAATAAATACCATGCTATAATCCTACGCAAAATATCTGCTTTACTTATCCAACAACATCTCGCATTGTTCTCGTGAGATTACCGTGCGCGTTTTTCAATTTTTCGATCTCGAGTTTTTCGGTCTTGATTTTTTGATAAAAAGGTAGCCATACTACTAATGTAAAGTATGGATACCTTTCCATCGAAAAATCCGATGGAAAAGTTAAATTTTGGTGAAATTTATTAAACTTGGAAAGACCGCTCTTGAGGGGGTAATTCACGATTGTGCGAAGTGAGCTCTGAAGCCTTCAGCTCACTTTGCACAGACTGACATACGCTCACTGATGTCCTGCACACATACGAACGCTTTAAAGGGATTCCAATCTCGGCAAGACCACTTGAGTCGCCTTGCCGAGACTGGAATCCCTTTAAAGCGCTCGCTGATGTCCGCGTGCAGGACATCAGTGAGCGCATATCAGTCTGTGCGAAGTGAGCCGAAGGCTTCGGAGCTCACTTTGCACAATCGTGAATTCCCCCTTGGTCTTTCTGAGTTTATCAAAGCAGATCTCGCATTGTTCTTGTGAGATTTTTTTCAACTTTTCTATTTCAATTTTTCCATCGAAAAATCAAGATCGAAAAACTTGTGTGGTAATCCTGCGGGAGCACCGTGAGATTTTGCGCAATATGTAGGAGGGAAGCAAGTAAGATTGGCAGTAGGCAGTGAGTGACATAAGACCTACATTGGTAAGTATAATTAGCCTTAAATAGTTCTTATTTAAAATCTAATAAAGCAATCATTCTTTTCTGGAAGTAATATGAAGACAACAACTGTGTACAGGAATGACAGTGACACATCAGTCAAAAGCATATGGTTGCCAGTATCTTGCCTGGCATTGGCCTGATTTCACCAATATAAATTATTTCATTAACTTTGGTTTAATAATTTAGACATGCTGTAAAACTTCAGTTTTAATTTTAGTCCCAAAAGCTTGTGACTTAATAGCTTTAATACAATTTACATCACAAAGGACTCTTCCTTTGCCCACACATGCTATTTTTTATTCTGTATTTTATTAAGGCTGATTTCTTGTTGCATTAGCAAGACTTATTATGACTCACAAAATGCTGCTTAATTCACTCCATAGTAGGTTCTTTAAATAAATAATTAAAAATAATCAGGATAATATCTTCATTTAACCAGCGTTTATCCATTTCTCATATGCACACACACTTACATACTGATTCTAGCAGAATAGTCCCTGTCTGCTTTGGAAAGTGAAACAGCTGTAGTCAACATATGGAACTGCTATGGAAGAAAGGCTGCTGGGTTTGTGGTGTGAGACCCTAATCAAAGTGATTGATGCTGGATATGATTCAGAAATTCAGCAGAAACCTCTTTTGAGATTAGGCACTTCAGAGATAAGTACAAAACGCCTTAATAAATAAAACAAGCAGGCACACCTGTAATATCCTTCGGATAAATGCTTGCTTTTCATGATTGACTCATGCTAGGTAGGAAACATTGATTTAGCTAATAAATATGTATATAAAGGAATAAAAATATGCAAGACAATCAAGCAAATATTACTGCATATTAAGTTCAACACAGGCATTAAGATTTTCTTTTCATGGTTAGAAGGAGTGAAAAATGACTGAGTAATTAAAAGGTTCAATGCTCAAATTAATTTAAATGCATGGATTGTTGGAATATTTGTGCAAAAGGTAAATTGCCATATAATGTTATTTTCAATTATCTCCTCACATTTCCTATTAAAAAGATTCAAAAATAATTTATCTCGGATAGGTTTGCCAATCATACCTGCTATTTTTAAGAACATACTTTTAGGTCCTGTGAATTAATATTACTGTTATAGTTGCATGAACAATTAAGTACGTATATCAGCTCAAAGAGGTGCTCCATTCAGCTTTTACTGTGCCCATCCAGACAGATAAATAAAGTTTTTGATGTTGTAAACCTAAAGCAACTAGAGTATGAAATTCATAAAATAAAAATATGAAATATCTGAAATAATGGGGGATAGTTATAGAAGTTAGAAAGTTTTTGGATCTTTTAATGCTGTGAAATATTGGCAATATATCAATATTGCTATCTTTACCTATTTCTAAAACTGGTTTCATTTTGTTCTGAACCAAATGCATTCACATACTTTAGAGCAGCAAAATACCATCATTCCCTATGGAATTGGTCCAGTCATTTAATCATAGTTGGTTTCATTTTTTGCATAGAAAAAGGAAGTCAACATCGATATGAAATAAAAGGAGACCTGCGATGAAAACACTGCAAAGTGTGCTGGATTCAACAGATTGATATTAATAAATATCAATCTTTTTGATATTGCAATTTATTTTTTTGTCTTTTATAAATTGAAAAATTGAAAAGTCCAGCAAATTGAAAAATAGTGTTGAAAAGCGATAAAAGGCAAACCAGATCAAGAAGGTTGAAATGATCTTTATAAATGTGTATAATTATATACATATATATATATATATATATATATATATATATATATATATATGTATGCATGTATGTATATACAGTATATATATAATTGTGTAGAATAGTATTATATTTTTGAAATGTTGACTGCTTAAAGTACATGAAGAAGTTTAATGCTACGTATGTATTCAAGTTAATGTCTGGATTTCTGTGTTTTAAAGAGGAACTCAAGCTTCAATATCATCATGCTGATCGCTGCTCTTTTGACAGCCACTGTCTCACCTCCTTTACAGCACTGGCTGTACATGCAGGAATGTACAGAAGCCCTGTTACATCAAAGCTCTTTTGGGTACGCTTACACTGGTAGGAGTTTCCAGTGCTGGTCGGGAAAGAGGTAAATGCTCAAAGGAGAAGAGGATCCAGAAATTTAGACAAGAATGTTCTCTTTCTGTTGGAGAAAGATAGGTAAATTTAGGGGCATGACTTTAGTTATCCTTTAACTAAAGAGAACTATCTATCTTCACTGTTCACAAGATGACTTTTGTATCTCAAAGTATGAAAGCGTTGCTTTTTCTATTCTGCATTTACATCACTAAAGCACTAGGGGGGTAATTCATCAAGCAGCGAAGTGAGCTATGATGCGTTCGGCTCACTTCGCTA
>WMED01008859.1:0-16656 GCA_019650415.1 Pipa parva | reverse complement strand
GCACCCGCACGCAGTTTTTCTACAGCGGAGAAAGGAGCGGTCAGTACCATTTTTTCTTCGATCGGCTGAAAGTCGTTTGGTTCTTGAGCAAATGAGATTTGGAGACTGAGACTATGATAGCAGACTTAAGAATGGAGGGGACAGTGCCTTGGCTGAGGGATAAGTTAAAGATGTCAGTGAAGACATCAGCCAATTGTTCCGCATAAGCCTTCAGAACACGACCAGGAACGCCATCAGGACCAGTGGTTATTTTTTGCATCCACTTTGAGAAGACAATCTCTGACCCCTTTGCAGGAGAGCATGAGGGGAAGATCAGAGGATGAGGGGATGCTTGTCTGGGGGGTTGTGTTGTTGAGTCAGACAAAGCGGGCATAAAAGTAATTCAGTTTGTTGGCATGTATGGCAGAGGAGGGGGGAGACGTAGGAGGGTTATAATTGGTAAGGTCACGGATGCCTAGCCACATGCGTCTAGGGTCAACAGAAATTAAGTGTTCTTCGATGTTCAGTTTAAATAAGTGCTTCGTCTCAGCGATGCCCTTCCTGAGATCAGATTTAGCAAGCCTATAAGTGGTTTGATCACCCAATCTAAATGCCCTGTCCCTGTTTTTAATTAAGAGTTGGATATGGTCATTCATCCAGGGATTTTGATTTGGGAAGGAGCGGATTGTTTTTAGTGAAGTCACTTCTTCCACACATGCAGAGATGTATGTAATAACTGAGTCAGCATATACATTGTTATCAGTATGGTCACTGGATGTGGCAAGAGAAGTGAAAGCCTTCCAGTTTGTATGTTGGAACCTGAGTTTGAGGGTAGAGTTTGCATCTTTT
This sequence comes from Pipa parva, assembly GCA_019650415.1. Lineage (NCBI taxonomy): Eukaryota > Metazoa > Chordata > Amphibia > Anura > Pipidae > Pipa > Pipa parva. Next base: position 15,828 of record WMED01008859.1, on the reverse strand, counting down.
CTCCATACTTTCAGTTGCTTAGTTGAGGGTTTGATACGCCTGATGACAGGTGAGTACTTAGGAATGAGGAACAGGGAGAGATGGTCTGATTGACCTAGGTGGGACATAGGAATAGCCTTGTATGCATTTTTAACACTGGTTTAGACGAGGTCCAGGGTTTTGTCTACTCTAGTAGGACAGTGGACATTTTGATGCATCCTGGGGAGCACAGATTTTAGGATGGGGTTATTGAATTCGCCGGCGATGATTAAAACTCCATCAGGATGCAGGTTTTGTACAGAGGCAATGACAGAGTGGAGAGCCTTCAAAGCTGAGTTGGAGTTAGCATCAGGGGGGATGTAGACAATGTAGATCACCACACAGGAAAACTCATGTGATAGGTAGAATGATCTACACTTAATAGTGATGAATTCCAGGTCGGCAGAGCAGTGAGATAAGAAGGTAGTTGCGTCATTACATCATTTTTTATTGATATAAGTGCAAATGCCTGTTAAGATAGATGCTCTGTCAGTTCTAAGTAGAATATATCCATCTAGCTCCACAGCACAGTTTGGTATAGAGTCACTTAGCCAGTTCTCTGTAAAGAGGAAGAGGTTGCAATCACCCATAAACTTTCTGGCAGTTATCCAAGCTTTTAGCTCATTCATTTTGTTGGTAAGGGATCTAACGTTATCTAGGAGGATACTGGGGAGCGGAGGCTTGTGGGGGGGTTAAGAGCCAGTCTGGTTTTCAGTCCTCCTGTTTTTCCTCCTTTTTTTTTTTTTTTCTTTCTTTGTGTTCTGCAGCCTGACCACCAGATGTCACTGTGGGCCATTTTACTACAGGAATAGTTCTATCTCCATATGTAGCTATTCCTGTAAAGCCCTTTGGGGAGAAATGGTCATATTTCCAGGTGACCCACATACACAAGGGCTGAGGCAGCTGGGAGCAGTGGCAGATGTTAAAAGGTTAGTAGGTTTGTAGGAGATAAGATTCCTAAAGATAGTAAGTAAAGTTAGGTGATCATACCTTATAGTGGGGCTAGTCTTAGCTGGCTGGATGTGAGAAGGTTCAGGATAAAGCACTGCAGGCATGATCTTGGGGGGGGGGTAAATGGAGGCAGGATAGATGGGGACTGCATGGTAGAAGGGGACTGTGACCAGTGTTGTGGACGCTGTGTAGGAGAGATCGCATTAGGTTGGGGCCTGTAATTCACATGAGGCACGGGTGGCCTGTGAGCAGGAAGGCCAGGATGCGGCCGCGACCGCGATTGAATTGGGCCTCTGTTAACCTGGGGTGAAGGGAAGGAGTAGTCGGCAGTAGCAACTGCAGTGGCAAGCGATCCTGACTGGAAATCGTGACTGTGGCAGGTTAAGTGATGTAGGTTGAGGGCGCAGGGCTTTGCGATGGAAACCTGCCACCGCCATCTTGGATTTTGATGCCAGACTGAGTGCTGTCTGAAGACGCGTTTCACGCATATAGCGCTTATTCATGGTGTGTATAACATGTTCCAATGCACAGGTATATACGTATAGTAGTAACAATCAATCACTGATTGGCTACCTGGTGGTCCCATACTCTATATAACGAAACGCTGACCTGGGCCCTGTACTTCCTCTTTAAAACTACAATGGTATAACAATAATACCAGGAAGTAGATAGACAGTTAAACATACTTATAAATAAATAATTAATATGTTAAATAACACGTTAAAAATGAAAATACAAAGCTAGCTCATTAGTAACATAAAAACATATAGTTTCATGTCAAAAAGACTTTCCTTATTCCATTATGCTATGACTCATTGCATTTTGATTTTGTTTATATTTATTTTGAGCCGCTATGCATAGACATTAGTGTGTTATAGCTCATCAGTAAAAAGAAGCATCAGTCAATGCTATGCTTATCTTCATATAAGAGGAAGGAAAAGGGCCAAGAAGCAGAATCACACCTCTACAGTTGTGGGACTCCTAATGTAGCCAATGCTGTAATAAAAATGATTCAAGAGCAATAAGCCCAATTGAAACAGAGTAAACATGAGGTTATAAACAGAAACTTTGAATCGCATAACATATGGCTTTTTGTACATAATTTGTAAAACAAAACAGGCTAAATCAAATTATAAAGAGCAGAGCATAGAAACAATAATATTAGTATAACAGAATATCAACCTGAATATAACATACAAGTATATTATATTATATTATATTATACTAGTGCTATCAATAACAATGATAATTCTATGGTCTTATAACAATTGCGGCTTTCCGGAGTGATGACTTAGGAATGATCACCTCCTTATACTCTTCAATATCACACGACATAGGCAAGAGAGCTGTTTTTTGGCATCTACAAACATACAGTCTATATAGCAATGCCCTGATGGAGTTCATAATGTTGGCACTCAATTTCTTATTAACTCACAACTATTTCTGCTTCTTGGGTAATTCCTATCTTCAGGTTAGAGGTACGGCAATGGGTGCAAAATTTGCACCCACATATGCCAACATCTATATGGGTTGGTGGGAGTGGCACTATATATATGCCTCCACCAACCCGTATAGATCCTGCATTACCTCATATTACAGGTATATAGATGATATACTCTGTATATGGCAGGGCACCCGGGAGCAGGCTTGTTTATTTGTGGAGTATATGAACTTGAATGATGTGGGTTTGGGATTTACCATGGAACATGAATATTTTCGTATCAATTTTCTGGATATTGCGCTCATTGGCGATCCATTATCCTCCATGGTCCAAACCAGCGTATATGGAAAGCCATCGTCAACTAATGCTCTCCTCAGGGCCACCAGTTGTCACCCCCCACACACTATTAGGTCAATTCCGATTAGCCAGTTTCTTAGACTGTGCCGTATATGCTCCTCTGATGAATCATTTAAAACAATGGCTAGTGATTTAAAAACACAGGTTCAGGCAAAGGGGTTACTCAGAGGACATAATTGATTGTGTTCGCACAGGGTTCACATGTATTTTAATTGGTTTTAATTTTATATTCACTCTGCTGTCATGTTATTGATTTAATAAAGATTTTTGTGCGTGCAATATACTGGATGCTGTTTCCTTCCTTCCTTGTTCACATAATCTATATCCAGCTGTGCACCACAACCAAATTCAATATCGAGTGCTCCCCCCATTCTTTTATTAAAGGAGAATTAAAGGCTGAAATGAAATTAATGTTATAAAATGTACCTGATACTAGGTGGGAAGTGCTAACTTTCATAGGGAACAGAGTAGCTATTCTGAAGTTTGAAGGCAGTTACACACAGCTATTAAGCTGCTCTCCGGTACCCCCTCCTGACCAGCATCGGTGGTGCAACATCATCACGCCTACCCCAAGCATGTGCAGTGATGATTTTGCCACTCAATTCACCTGACGCTGAACAGCAAAATCATCACTACGCATGTCTGGAGTAGGCATGATGACGTTGACACCGCCAATGCTGGGCAGGAGGGGGAACCATAGCGATGCTTCATAGCTGTGTGAAACTGTCTTCAAACTTCAGAATATCTATTCCTCTCCTTTAATAGTACATCTTTTTAGAGTGTATCTGAGTTACGTGTCTTCCTGAAAATACATGAGATATTTTAGTGTTTCTGTTGATAAAACCATATTTCCGTCACTACCTATGGTAGTAAGGTGGCAACACATGACATACGATAATGAGGAGGCAGGACTTTTAAATGAAAATGAGTGGAAGAAATATTGGCAATATGTGCATAAGGTGTGCAAGACAATACAACAGAGTTGGCTAAAAGCGAGAAGGACCTAAAGACTTTGATTTAGTAGTAAAGAATATGTTGTTAGGAAAGGAAACTGGGGAGACCAAAGAACCAATGGCTGGACACCATCAGGGAAGACATGGAAATGGAACATCAAGCAGTTGAAAGAAGCCATGGAGTAAAGTGTCCTACAGAGTATCTGAGAATTTGACATCACTGAGATGACAGAATTAAATTGGAATGTCCAATGTGTTTCTGATGTACAGAAAATGATGGCAGCGCTGGAAACTGGAACAGATTAAAATAAAGAGAAAGGGAGGGACTCCCCTAGTGTAAAACCATCAAAAAATGTTTGTGATGGTGACAAAGTGCAATATGTGATTGGTGTAGACACTGCAAATCGGAGGTTTTGTATGCAAGTGCAACAGTGCAGTACAGTGATGAACTGTGATGTACACTGTAAATGTAATGAATTGGTGCAGGGTGCAATGAAGTCACAATTTGTCCACAAACCAAACAGTTTTCTGGTATGGACGTGTGATGCAATGGTGAATTTCAAAGGAAAAAAATGCTATGAGTGAAGCAAGGTGTGTTATATAAGATTTCTGGGGTGAGGATGACCCCCCAATAAAGAAGCACTCACTGAATGGTGCTTATTTAAGCACTTTAATTGGTATTGATGTAATCCCCCTGGAGCGCTGGTGGATAGGTGGGATATTCACTCTTCAGCACATGTATATTGGAAGAGATACCAAGAAAGGCTCATAGTGTAGTACAGTTGAACAAATATTTATTACAAATAAAAAATGTACTCACACTTTAAAAGTAGAATAAAAACGATTGGGTGATTGCACACAGTCAGCAGGCACATGTACAGCTGCTTGTAATGCTCAAAGCATTTCTCTGATCATACATCAGCTTCATCAGGAGTGATTGGGACAGTTCAGTTCCAATTAAATTGGAAAACTGTATATTTAGTATTGAGTAATGCTACAGATAAGATTGTATTTTGAGTACAGCTTTCGATAAAAATGTATATTTGAATAGCAAGTAGTTTGTGTAGATAGGAGTGTATATTTGAGTGTAGAGCACCTACTGTAGGTGGAAGCATATGTTTGAGTGCAGGGCATCAACTGTAGATGGGAGCATATATTCGAGTGGAGAGCAACAACTGCAGATGGGAGTATATGTTTGAATGGAGTGCACCCCCACACTCTTTATAGATAAGAGAATATATTCTTATCACCTGAAGATAGGAGTGTATCCACCAATCCCATGTTGAGTATTAAAACAACTTTTTACAGAAAAATAAAAAGAATTACAAAGAACTGATAATGTCATTTACAGTTTACATTTTTAAGTACATTCTTGGTTAGTTTGTCATTTCACATCTCTTTGTACCTTGCATATCTACTAATAAAGTTTTCCGACTCACTTCCTCATTCTTGTGTTTATGGAGTTTCGATATGGGAAAAGGGGGGGACCACAGAAGTTCCTTACTAGTTTGCTTTTTTATTTTTTATTATTAGTTAGTTTCATTTGTTATTCCCATTGGTTCGAGCCATGGGTTCTAAATTTCCCAGTATTTCTTATCAGTACCTCTAGCTTCATGTGTCATTTTTATAAGTGGTAAATTTTTGTTGATTTATCTAATCCATTGTTCCTTCGTTGGGGGGATAGGGCCCATCCAATGCATGACTAGGTTTTTTTTTGCATAATAGATTAGTGATCTCGCTAATAACCTGGTATATTTCCCTTGTATCAGGTCGCCTACTATGCACAATAGTGCAAATTTGGGGGACATTATATAAGGAATGCTTATTATTTGGTAGATGTATTGTAGAATGTTTTCCCAGTATTTTTTGATTATGATTCATTCCCATGAGACATGTATAAACATCCTTTGTGGTAGTTGCCATCTTGGACAGTAGATCGATTGGGTTTTCCCCATTTTGTATAAAACTATTAGGGTCACATAGAGACAGTGCATTAATTTATATTGTATTATTCTGTCTCTTTGGTTGATTAAGAAGTTGTACATTTTATTTGTGGCTTCTTCCCATTCCTCTTGATTTAGGTCAGGGATGTGGGATTGCCATTTATTGTAGGCCATTGCAAATGGTGGGGATTGAATTCCTTTTATTGTACTGTAAATTGTAGATACCATTTTGGGAACCTCTGTTGTCCTAAAGTGTTGGTCAACAATATCTTGTTGCAACTTTAAGGCAAGGTCTTTAAATTGGTGTATAAAAGCATCTCTCAACTGCATGTAATTTAGTACGTGGTTGGTATTGCAGTTGTGTGCCTCTATCAGTTTTTGTGAAAGGAATGGAGTTGTTTTCTACTATGTGTTTTGGTTTTTAAATTCCCCTGGATGTCCAAAATGTTGTGTTGGGGATATTTTTAAAGTGGGATTAATGAATTTGCCCATATTGGTGTAGTGTCTAGTGATGGTGGATCTCTCAATCCCTCATTAAGTAAATATTTCTGCCATATTTTACATGGCGTTTTTATTACTGTTAGGTTGGTTTTGAGGTCTGCCAGTTTTCTGTATGGTGCATTGGCCAATGCTTCCAAGAGAGCCCATCTCCAGGGCATGTAGTACCGTGCACGGGTTATCCCCTTGTGGGGACACCCACCACTGAATATAGCTTAATTGTACGCTAATGTAATAGGTTTTTATAGTCTGGGAGTACCAGACCTTCCACTGAGGGTTTTGCCGTTCGTTTTGACCATGTGATTCTAGGTTTCTTGTTTCACCTGATAAAAGGGATAACTGAACTGTTTATTCTTTTAAAAACTGATTGAGTAATATATATTAGAGCTTGTAGTAGTACATATAAAAACTTAGGTAGGAAGATCATTTTGTATAAGTTTATTCATCCCCATAGAGAAAGGGGGTGATTATTCCATACCTGCAGTGTGTTAGTAAGCTTGGTTATTAGTGGTTCTATGTTTAGCTTGACAAAGTCAGCAATGTCTGGAGTTATTTCTACTCCCAGATATGTGGGATGTGTAGTCCGTTTTAACGGGCTTTTACCCATTTATTGGTTAATGTTAAGTTTATCTATGGAAAAGATTGCGGACTTATTCCAATTCACTTTTAGTCCTGAGAACCTGCTAAATCTGTCAACTTCCCAAAAGTAGGTGTTGGAGTGCCCCGTCTGGTTTTGCTAGGTAAACCAATGTCATTTGCGTATAGTGATGTGCGTTGTTCTATGGGTCCGTATCTAATTTCTTCTGTGTTACTATTTTGTCTGATCGATATTGCCAGAGTTTCTATAGCCAGAGTGAATATTAATGGGGAAAGGAGGCATCCCTGGCGGGTGCCCCTTTTGATGTAAAATGTTGGGGATGTGTTATCATTAATGCAGAGTTGGGCTTTGGGGTTTTGGTATAGTAACTGGATGCAAGTCAGAAATTTTGGGCCTATTCCAAATTTTTTAAGTGTTGCTCCATTTTGAGTACTTTACTTGCCCAATGTTGGACTGGCCCATCAGGTCACAGATGTCTGTGAGCTAGTGTAGTCTATCAGTAGGCCTCCTGTACTTTAAAAGTGCACCTCAATGGCATGTTCCATAGGGTTTTGTAAAATAGATAGTGGGTTACAGACAAAAGGTAGGATACATGAAAATCATAGGGACTGAAGAAGAGAATGCTGTGAAAACCAGAAAATGTTAGTGGGCTTCTGTTATTTTATTTCCTAATAGCCCCCAGCACTCCAGTCTCAGTACTGTATGTAGGAGAAAGATTTATCCTGGCCTGGGGATTGTCCCCTAATCTGATATTATTATTATTTAGGTGATTTAATCTAGGAATGTAGACATTACCAAAGTGATTTTACAGGTAGCTGATACTCTACTGCTATTCCCCTAATTCTGTTTCTCATTATGTATTTGTAGTATTTCTCACGGACGGACCGAGTACTAAAGCATAAACGCATGTGCCATGAGAACAGAGAGAGGAAGCCTGGAAAGTGTGTTGCCAAAGTGGGATTTGTGTCCTCTGAGGGCGAGACCAGCTTACCTTCCAAAGATGGACAAACAAAAAAGAAGCATAAGAGTGACAAAAAGTTTTTGGGAGTAGTTGAGAAGGAAGGTCCCTTAGAGAAGCCAGACCAGAAGAAAGAAAAGAATAACTTTCTTCCTTTGTATCCAGACAGCACCAAAGTAAAGGATGAGTACATGGTGGCCGAGTATGCTGTGGAAATGCCCCATTCCTCTGTCAGTACACTGCACTTGCAAGAAGTGGTGCCAGGAGATATAAACCCCCCTAAACTGCTGCTTAAAAAGGTAAACAGCAAGAAGAGCTTGAAGCAGGTACTGGAGCAGAGCCAGACCTTGCCACCCATGTCTGCATTTGATGACAGCAAGGTCAACAAATATACGTTTGAACTGGTGGATAAGAGTGTGTTGTTGGATTCAGGAAGTAACTCTGATGTGGATCATGGAGACCCCATGCATGAGGGGGTCAATAAGACTCCCAACAGCAGCGTCAGTTATGAGGAAGCTATGCAGTTTTCTAAGAAGAAGAGGTACTTACAGGCTGCCAACAGCAGCAGCCGGGAATATGCCCTGAACGTGAGCTCCATTGCCTCTCAACCATCGGCAACACAGGCTGCTGTCGCCAGTGTTATGGATGAGGGCAGTGCCACTGCTGTGCTTATGGATTCTCAAGCACTGACTGTGGACATCAAAGCGAATCACGATAAAAATGTGATCCCAGATGAGGTTCTGCAGACACTGTTAGATCATTACACACACAAAGCCAATGGGCAGCACGAGATCTCTTTCAGTGTTGGGGACACAGAGGTCACCTCCAGCATATCCATCAATTCCACAGAGGTGGGGGAGACCAACCAAGCAGAAGGGCTGGGGTCAAGTGTGCAGGTCCCAGCTGCAGATAAGGCTAGTATGCTGCAGGAGTACTCCAAGTTTCTGCAGCAGGCTTTGGAAAGGACGAGCCAGAATGATGCCTATCTGAACAGCACAAGCCTTAACTTTGTTACAGACAGCCAGGCTCTTTCCAGTCCAACCACTTTCCCCTCTTTGGAGAAGCAGGTCTATACAACTTTGCCCATCAGCAGCTTTCGTCCTGGGCTGACCACTCCGCTCAGAGTGACCCCTGACAAGTCTCACTTTGGTCTGATTGTAACTGATTCTCAGCACAACTTCAGCTTTGCAGCGGATGATGCCAGCAATACTTCTCCTGCTGCAACTACTTCTGCACAGGATTTTATAGATCAGGTAACTGGTCAGAAGAAGGCAGAGTCTCAGCCTGTCCACCAAACATACCAGCTAAATGCCTTTGAGCAACCATATAGGGCTCAGTTTCAGGGGGCGCGTGCTGGAATATCACCTCAGTTTAGCACCGCAAATGGACAGGTGAACTTGAGACAACAAACAGCCAGCCCAGATTTCCCAGAATTCTCCTTGGTGAATGTAAGTGAGAGCAGATCCCAGTTGGCTTCTACAACAGACACAGCTGCTGGTCAGACCTTTGGCTAATGCCTTTTAATATGTTCCCTTTCTCTGGCATCAGAATAAGGGGCTGTCCATTTTATAAGCACTTCAGGCAAAGGTCTGAGTTATCCCTCTTGTAGCATATAACAAAGTATGCACCATACACTTCCAGATCCCCAATGTTCACACTTTGGTGAATCCAGCAGTATATTTAACATCTGTAAGCCCACAAATATTTGGAATAATCCTCAGGAGCCCAGAGTTTGTGTCCTGATTCTTCCAGCGCCATTAAGTCTGAATTTTAATGTGAATGTGTAACACATAAGGACTTTAGGATTCTCTATCTGGCACTTTTTACAGCTTGAGGAGAAGGAAGTGGCAAGTCGTGCTGTCATGAGAGAGTCTACATACAATTTGCCCTTGTTAACTTACAGCAGTCTGAGACATGCGTTCAGCCCCTCTGCTTATTACACAGAGACTGGAATTGTACATTATGAAATGTACATTCCCAGCAAGGAATAGGTCTGTCTTAACTGTAGGCTACAGTTTTACCCTCAGAGGAGAGCTTCTAGCTAAGCTGTAAACTAAGTAACAAAAAAAAAAAAAAAAAAAAAGATTTATTGCACTTTAATAGCAATATGCTCCAAGTGTAGATTTATAATAGATGGGTGAGCTCTGCATTTGGGATTATTGTTCCAGAAGGGCTGAGAAGCACAAGATAATTCAGATCTTTGCATGTTTGCAAAGACATCTGTATGTTCTATACGAGAGGTCTAGGCAGTCCCGGCTTGTAGCCCTGTTAATTAGCTTGGACAGTGTCTGCAGTCCATTCGCACCTGCAGTCAAAGTGCTTTTATCCTTTCACAGACCTGTGCATACTTTGTCATGTCTTCTCTTGTTTTATCATTACCTTTCTGTTCCTGAAATGCAGAATTTGTGGATTTGTTCCCCTTTGAAAGCACTTACCTTATCCACAATAATTTCTGTCAATGAAAAAACAGGCGAGGAGCATTGTACAGATTGTACTGGTACAGATATACTCGCATTTTATACACATGAAAAGTATACATAAAATCAATCATGTAGGTTGCATGTTTTCTCATTGAGATTTTTTTTATAAAAAATTAGTATTCTTTAATGATTGCGCAGATGATGAAAATGTGATTGTCGCGTTGTCATACATTTTCCCCCTGCCTTCCACACAGCAGCACCTTCTAATCTTTAAAGATCCTTTGGTAATTACTTGAGTCATAAAAATGACATTTCCCACTCTCCCCTAATCTTAATTGTATTTCTATGCTTTTGATCGAAGATACTGGGGTTTAGAACTGGACCAACAGAAGGTGGGATAATATCTTTTTATATCAAGTTGGGGTTCTAGACACATTAGTATTCTATTTATTGTAGCACTTAATATTTGTTTTTAAATGATTTCTGGTGTGTAAAAGGTTTGAGCGATTTGTAACCAGGGCAGAAACAAATTTGCCAGTATTGATACCTTTTGTCAGCTTGTGAAATTTAGCACTTTTAAACCCTGCGCGTATCAACATTGGGGAAGGAAAACTCAGTATTTAATGTCTGCAGGCTTGTCTTCTTAGCAGGGAAAATATTCAGAGATATTTGGTGATTTTATATTAAAGCTGTTCACTAGGTTATATTGCTTCTGAAATTACAAGGGCTAAAAATACAGGACATTGCGTGGCTGTTGCAGTGTTTCTTCACTAAATTTAATTGGTTCCCTTTACACTTTTGACCCTCATGCCCAATTCGCTTCTAGGAGGCTGCAGTCTATATTAGTTTGTCTTCTCTCAACCCCTGCCCACCCATGACAGGCTTGGCTTGGAAAACAAGGGAATCCTATGGAGTGCACAAATGAGATGTAAATTTAGCTTTTAAAACTGTCCTTCATTTAGGCATGTTGGTAGACCAGACAGTCGTTCTTCATGTATGACTTGGTCAACGTCAGCCATGGTAGTAAATCCATCCTGCACCAACATGTGGTCCAATGAGACAGTTGGACAGCGGTCCAAACAATCGGCACAGCGAACATTGGCTAAATGTAAAGTGTATGCAGACAAATTTGCTGATGTCCAAAGTGCTGGATGTGTTCTTCTGTTCCCAGTTTAACATTTTATGATGCTTTATTTCTTTATATACTACTTCCTCTCTCTCTCTCTCTCTCTCTCTTTCTCTTTCTCTCTCTCTCTCTCTCTCTCTCTCTATATATATTATATGAGAGAGAGTTCTCTTCTTCTCTGTTATGACCTTGTGTTATTGAGTAAATTTATATTCTTTTTTTAAATACTTCCCACAGGATCTGATTGTATTTCTAGAAGATAACAGTCCCTCAAGGTTCTGTTTATTTTTGTTAATTAGCACTGGCTTTGCATTGCCCTGTTTTGAAGTCTGATGCCTCCTGTTTGGTTATGAATAGCTGTGTCCATTGACCGTGTTCCTGCACCCCCCAAAATGCAAACAGGTTACACAGAATGTTCCAGTCTACCATAGCACTTAAAATAGAACTCATAGCACTTACTGTATTTCTGTTTTTATATTTATCCCATGGATATGCTAATCCCTTGTTTCCAAATATTTTTGATAACTATGTCCCCAGTGATGTTTTTTTTTAATGCATTACATATTGGTGTGACATAAATTGCTTGAAAGAAATCCACTTTAAAATTATTAACTGAAAGCTACCTGGGTCACTTGGAACTCAAAGGTGCACTATATCCTTCTAAATTATTGTGTCAAATTTATGTTTATGCTGAGTTCTTTATGTTTGAAACGAATTTCATCCAACTATTAAAGTAACATTCAGTGTTCATATACATGTGTTATAAACCCATGGTGAGGCTTTAGTGTCCCTTTAAATGTTAAACAAAACACAAAAAGGAAAATAATGTAAAATAATTTTTTTACAAAACTGTGTAGGCATTGAGTCTGTTTACTGTATTCGGAAACAAACCCCTTTAATATTTACTCATACTGTTTGAATCATCTGGGCGGCCACCCTTGTGGATTTGGGATCTGACAAGTAAGCACTTTTTCCCCTTATGACTCTGGCTATCCCTGAGTCAGGAAGTAAAGTTAGTGGGCTGGCCTAGAAATCCAAGATGGCAGCTTACAGAGAATGTGACATGACTTAATTCACTTTGTAGCAGATATGAAATAAAAATAGTTGTAGTTATTAAATAACTACTTTAATGATCCTAAAGGTGAATTAAAACTGACCATAAAAAGTAGCCATGGTATTTTATCCACTGTAAATGGGGACAAAAATAGACCCCTAGAGATCCTCTGCTGATTAACTACCAGTTCAGAGGCATCATTCACCTTTTTTTTAAAGCATCTTAGAGGCTGGTGCTTCACAAAGGGCTGCAGTTTGTATGTTGAGGAATTTTCTGATTGTTCAGGTAGACAAATGATTGAGCCTGTTAACGAGAATGGTACAAAATTGCCAGTCATTCTAAAGCACTTTTATTTGTCTCACGAGTAACAAGAGGGGAAACCCTCTCATTTTCCTCTTATGTAAAGTGAACGACAGAGTCAATGCGTTTATTTTTATATGCAATGGCCACGTGCTGTATATAAAGACATTCTATTGTATACTGCGGACAGAGCGCTTAATTAATGTCTCTGACAATCACAGCCTGTCTGTCTTCCTATTGGCTACTAAATGTTGCACATTCCGTTTAGTTTAAGTGTACAGATTAAAGGCTTAGCGCTTTTTATAATGTTCTTACTGATTATTAAATTGTGTTCTGTAAATAATGACAAATTGTGGTGCGTGTGTGTGCGCGCGCTGTGTAGGATAGGAGCAATATACACTGTAATATCTCCACTCAGTTTAAATTCCCAAGAGCCACAGAGATACTGGAGCAGTTTTTTGTGGAGGGCACAGGAGATCAGCATGATGAGGAAAACACAGATTGGACGCTTGCTGCTAATGGTGTTGCCATCTGTAGTTAACACTTAAGAATTACTGTGTTTTGGACTTGCTCTTTCTTTTGTTACACGTTTGTTCTTACAATTAAAAACCTTGAAAGGTGTGTGTTTTTGTTTTATTCATTAGATTTTCAACATAGACTGCATATATATATATATATATATTTATTTATTTATTTATTGGCTTCTAAGACGCATATATCATTTTATTCTAGGAAACTTTTAAATTAAATATACAGTAAGTATAAATGTGTTTTAAGCATTTTCTTTGTTATTGTTACTATCCTCCATGTCTGTATAGTGTAAAATTCTGCAGAAAGGAACTATTGGAAGAAATGGAATTTTGTAATATAAATGTGTTAAAAATGGTTCATATTTAGTGTAAAGTTCTCTACCCCAGCACAAACCTTATATTAGTGGAACCCACCCACTGGTGTCTTAGTGGAATCCAACCCTTAGTGCTTTTTCACTGGTGTCAGTAAAAACCTGCCCATCTTAGCGCTTTCTCTCTGTCATCTTAGTGGAACCCGCCCATCTTAGCACTTTCTCTCTGACACCAGTGAAAACCCACCCATCAGTGCTCTCTCGCTGGTATCTTAGTGGAACCTGCCATCTTTCTCTGGTTTTAAAGGAACAGTTTCATCACCAACTGCATTTTGCTGTCTATTCTGCACTGTTAAATGTGTATTATTTTCTAATTTTATCTGTCCAGTTTACAGTCTGTTTATTACTGAAGCTCTTTTTCACTTACTTTCTTAGCAGTTCAGTTTGGAATCTTATTCAGGAGTTTGATTCTTTATGATGTATTTCTTGAGGCTGTAGGTCAAGGAGTTGAAAGAGGGGGTGGTCCTCTGTAAAAAAGTAGGTTTACATTTAAAAAAAACAAACAAACAATGAAAATAAATGGATTATTTTTGCAATAAAAGTTAATTTTACAGTGGCAAATAGATGGAAACTAGATTGTTCTATTAAAAATGCTATGAGGCGCACAGAGTGGGAAATCCTGGATTTTCTTGTTTGGGGGGAGGGAGCTGGAAATATTTTAGAAATTAAGCCTTGAGCAGAAGTGTAACCAAATCACATCTGAAATATTATACATCATTCAAATTCTAAAGCAGCATCACCTACTGGCTCATAAAGGTGACTGTACTAATTGCAGCCAGTAATAGTCTAATCATAAGTCAATTTGTTCACTGGAATTATCTACATGGGAAAATATACTGTATTTGCCGGCGTATAAGACGACCCCCAACTTTTCCAGTTAAAATATAGAGTTTGGGATATACTCGCTGTCACTCACAGGAAGTTACATCAATGCTGGGGAAGGAATGCTGTAGCGCTCAACACAAACAGCCGGGCAACGGAGGAGCTAGGTAAGAAGAGAAAAAAGTGATACCCGGCGTATAAGACGACCCCTGACTTTTCAGATGATTTTCAGGGGTTAAAAAGTAGTCTTATACGCCAGCAAATACAGTACTTGTACATGAAACAAAACTGTCCATCCATCAGTGATGCAATGCCCTTTTATGGCATCCGTGTGCATGGCAATAGCTACCTTTTATGCCTTGATGGGAAAACCAGTCTTGCTCTAAGAGGCATGCACAGTGCTCCACTCCAGCTCTTGCATTAACAGAAACCACAAAAATCTGCTAGCAGCGCAGTCATTTATGTAACATTAACATTACTTGCTTTCTCACTGCACTTCCATAGTCCAGCTGAACTGAATTCTTCTTCTGCCTGGTGTGTGGGATTGTTCTGTTTACGCCCCATGCATCTGCACAGATTTCAGAAAATATTTAAAGGGACTGCAGGTAACAAATACCACTCCAACACAAGGAGTAATTGAGGTTAGTGCTGACAGATATTGCCTGTCCAGCAGCTGGTTTACCTTCTCAAACCTGCCTGTCTGGAAACATGATCCTAGAGAGGCTTTATTTCATATTATTGGCATAGTTAAACTGACAGATTTACCAGTACAGTGCGAGAAGTAGCTGTACTTCTACTATGCCTAAAGGTGTCACCGTTTGGCTGGGAATGATGGAATATAAAGCCTGAGCTTGCTGCTTGGAACCCAGTTGGAGCAAAAATATAGGCAATGGTGCTTCCACCACACTAAGGCTTCCTAAATACAGGTAAACCTTCTACATTTAACTTCTTAAAATCCAAGTAACCATACTGCAGTTTCATGTTAACTTGCCCACTAGGTGGCACTTTGCAACTGATTTTAGTTTCTACCTATATCTTTATTTGTTTTTACACATCGCTATGTGACACAGCTCTGAACAATTTATCTATACAGTACAGACATGTGAGAAGTACTCGGTAGAATACAAGTTAATTAAATTACTTGATAATTAATTAGACTCGATAAGATGCGTCAGTCTGAGTGGCAGGCAGAGGATGGAAGTCCCTGCACCAAAGAGCTTGCAATCTAAATTGGAGGGAGACTTCATGCACAGATAGGAGGGTTATACATGCAGTAGCATAGAATGCTGGATCATTAGCCTATAAGTGTCAGTCATAAGCATAAATAGCTACTGAAGGATAAAGCGAATGAATGACATGATGCCTTGCACTAGTGCTCCAAGAAGGAGAATTCCAGAGATATGTGGCAGTGCTTGGGGGAGGGGGGTAGAGCGGTAGAATTCCAGAGACACGGGGCAGTAAGAGAGAAGGTAATACAGAGGGACAGTG
>WMED01008858.1:0-16658 GCA_019650415.1 Pipa parva | reverse complement strand
TCAGGGGTGGCTGGTGGCTGTGGGGGAGGGGGGTTGGTGGGGGGACTCTTACTTACCCCCGGTAGAGTTCGGCAGTGCGTGCTGTTGCTGCCGGTAGCACATTAGAGGAGAAGGAACCTGGAAGCACTGATCACATGTGCTTCCGGGTTCCTATTGGCTCCTGTGACCAATTGGGTCACAGGAGCCCTCCTCTTTGCACGGAGGGAGTCAGCCAGGACTTCCTCTGTGCCAGATCCAGCGCTCCACCGGCGAAAAAAACACCTGGTGGAGCGCAGGACCGGGGGCCGCAAACTAGCGTCCCGAGGGCCGCAGTTGGCCTGCGGGCTGCGAGTTTGAGACCCCTGATCTAATGTAATTATGGCATATCTTTGTGAACATAACTGTAGAGTAAGCATATCATACTTCTAGAAATATTTGCCTCAGAGAATTCACACCTTTTCACTGAAGTCAGGTATAGTCTTCCATGGATCCTAAATCAGGTTTACCATCTATCTCCGTAACATGTAAATTACCTCAGAGATATGTAAAGCCATATCTAAAATATAAACATGTACCAAACTTGGATGACTAGCACTACAGGTACCTGTTTACCAACATATACCAGTTGTTTCAATAAAGTTATCAACAAATGATACGGAATAGGACTAATTGAATTGTGCCCTACCTGTTGTTTTACATTTTTAGTCATTGCTGGATTTTTCACAAAGTCTGTGCTCATTCCCAAGACATAATGAGAAACATATTTCTCCTTCCTAAAAGAACTAACTGCACTTTTCCCTTAGCTCCTATCTTTGCAGTCATAGCTACTAAGATGGGATCATTATATAGAATAGTTCATGTATAACCTTAAAACACCTACCTCCCGGGGTTAATAAACATATCTAACTATGCATGTAAGGCTATGAGAGTTGGCTGCACCCAAGGGTGTGTTTAGAATTATAATTTAATAATAGAATTAGTTGTATTATCAGCTATATGTCAGTTTCACTTCGTTCGAATTAAGAATTGGAACATGTCTAACAAAATACCATAAACAACAAAAGTAAAAATTAATGAAGAAATACATTGTATTTGCTTGTAGACTTCTCCACAGAGTCAGCACAGAATTGGCAGAATGGTATTTTCAGGATGGAAGGGCAATCCTTGCAGCTTGCTGTCATCTAGCTGTGGATAATATTGAGGTATGACACTTATATATTCCTAATCTGTTAATACAAGTGCATTATATAATGTAAGCCAAATCAGTAATGCTTTGTTACAATAGTGCTACTATTAGAATAGTAGTAGGTTTCTCATTGAATATATACTGATATAATCACATAGGAGTCAAATATTAGGAAAATAATGAAATTACTATAACATCCATTCTTTGTATACAGAAAAGGGAAATATAGCTGTCATGTTTATCTAAAGGAAACATCCCATTTCTCTTTTGAGCAAGCTGGCCATGGCTAATCTCATCCGTGGCAATGAGCTGGAGCTGGCAGTGTGCGTGGGCACAGTCATCGGCGAGAGTGCAGCCCAAGCAACTCAGTATGCTTTGGAGCTACTTGCAAGGAAATGTATGACTGTTACTACTTGGTATGTATTTAAAATCCATCTATTTGACCACATTATGAGTTTTTTTTAAAGTGATGCCATGGTTTCTTATTAATAAAAACAAAATCAGTCATAGAAATAACTCCTCTATTAGAGGGATTATCCTGGCAAATAACAGATCTTCTTTAGGAAATTATGGATCCCCTATGTCCAAAACTAGTTTGACTAGGGGAAAAGTAGTTCATTCATTTGGATGTTATGTAATGCAATCTCAGCAGAAGTACTAGCATTGCAGCTCACACAATTGGATATGATAATTTTTGCAGAATAGGCTATACTCATATATTACATTATGCATAGTTATTCCTTTACACATACAGTATATAGATTGTTGATGGTCAAATGCACTTGTCCCAAATAAAAATTCCTAGTAATGTAAATTATTAGTTACACAGTCAGAAATCCATCAGATAATTAAGTGGGCACCCATACAATAATTTTGATTATTGTGCATATTTTTTTAAGAGCTTGAGATTGCCCTAATTCCAATGTAGCTGTCTGTTAAGGAAGTATTTTATCATTCTAAATTAACATACATTTAATAAATATTTTACTTATCTATTTTTATAACAATTAAAGGATTGTTTTATTAAATCTATAATTATATTTCATTACTTAAATTTCTGATCAGGCCTTGAGCTATCATTTCAGGGTTTACTTAATTCAGCAGCTGGCTATTAGGGTTATTTTTCCCTAGCAACAAAAGACCATGTCAAAGGAAACACGAGCCATTACAAACTTAAAGAAAAAGGTTAATATAAATACTGTGAAATGCCTTAGAATACAACTACCTTAAACAAGCAGAAAAAAATAATACATTTCAGCATGAACAACCCCTTTCCATATTTTTAGATTCATATAGGACCTGATTCAATAGTATTATAGTAATGCTTTTGTTGGAAAACATGCTGCATCATCTGCACCCCAACCTTTACTTGTATCCAACATGTATGTGAAAAGAATGCCAGATGGATGCTTTACTATATCCCGACCATGTATTATTTCTATTAAATACAGAAATATTGCATCTCTGTGCTCATGTTACCAACCAATAACAACAAAACTAACCATAAAGTTTCTGAAACTGCTGTGCACACATTTTAATGTTGATATGTGATCACAGTAGTGCATAGGCAAACAGTTGTAATTTCTACTACCATGCATAATAGAATACTTTATTCAGTGAACTATATACAAAGAGGTTGAGAAATCTAGAAATGCATGCTGAAGAGTTCACTAGTGAGATGTACAGTACAATGCACCTTGAGATGTACAACTCTAATACTAGATGCATATCTAATTAAAAGATAAGATATTGCCATATTACTTGGTCTGGTAGCCTATAGCAACCAATCATCAGTTAGAACAATAAAACTAATTTCTGGTAGGAGTGGTTTACTATACCTTTTATTAATGTATTATCCCCTTATTATGAACACAAATCAAAATACAATGCAAATCCATACAAAATGTTATGTCTCAATTACAAAGGAGCTGATTGCCCTACCCCTGCAAAATGACAGTTATATTCAGTCTCAGATATTTGGGAAGAATTTTAATTTGCCATGTTGGATTTCTGCCACCTAAACTCAATTACCCCTTCATTATTCTCTCCTTTATTGTAATCCTTACATTCAGGTTAATCTCTTTCACACATCATTTTATCTCTTTAGTATAATATGCTTAATATCTAACCTCAGCTTTATTGATCTATATCTAGAGAGAGGTTCAGAAATCTAGAATTGCATGCTGAAGAGGGCAATATGTATAATGTGCCTTGAGCTACACAACTGAAAGGGAATACACATCTAATTATCCAATAAAACAATCTATTAAAGAAATCTACAGTTTAGGTTATCACGGGCTTTCACAGTGCTAAATTTGCCTCACCTCTTATACAATCCCAGGTGTTTTCTTTTCTTAATATTATGATATTGTTTTTCTGCAGCTTTCCTTCTCTTGGATACAGGTATTGTTTTAATATTAAAATCAAGTAGTAATATCCTAGCCTGTCTTTTCATGATGGGTGTAGGTTATTTTTGTTTTTTTTATGTGGACCTGGCACCTATGCTTTACAATACTGTAGAAGTAAGCAGGACACTCACTAAGCTGAACCCTTTGGGGTAATGTATAAAAAGCAGCAAATACTTACTAAGTCTGATAGCCAATAACAACTAATCACCAGTTATAATAATAGGTGAAGTTCTACAACAATGAACAAATATCTGGTTACAATGGATAACTAAACCTTTTATTAATACATTACTCCTTTTATTACTTTAATATGAACACAAATCAAAACACACTGACTACCCTACCACTGCAAAATGACAGTTGTTCAGTCTCGGATAATTGAAGACTTTAATTTTGCCATCTTGGATTTCTGCCACCCAAAAATGGATAAACTACTCCTTAATATGTATCTTCTTTTTTCGTCTTGATCTCACCTTTGGGTTAATCTGACAAATATAATTTTATATCCTTATTACATGCTTAATATCTCACTACAATCATATTATCTAACAAACTTTTAAATGCCTCATACAACTCATTTTCATTTTTTGTTGTGTACTTTTTCTACCTTCTACAGCTATTATTAATCTCTCTGTAATTCCCTTTGTAACTTATCTTCTTTTGCTTTTATACTCCCTCTTTTTCATACTTTACTTATTTCTAATAATTCTCTTTAAATTTCTATTTTCCTCATTGTGTTTGGCACTTGCTGATTTGAGTCAACGCCTCCCCTCAAAACTATGAAATTATAGTAATAGGAAACTTCACCCTGACATTTTTCATTTCATATTGAGGTTGAGTAGTTATTGTTTAACAGACCATCTGAAACATTTCCTTTGAATTTATCAGGTTTTCTTTTCATAGGAAACTATGAAAACATGATATGTATACCATAGATATGTATGTAAACTATTAACAGGAAGGTTTAGAACTTCAGCATTTGAAAATTCCATTACAAATTTGTACAAAACTCTGGAGTAACATTAAATGCATGCATTGATCAAAGTATCAAATCATGGTCTTCAAGGTTATCACATTTTTGTGTGGGCATGTTAACAGCAAGCTAAGAAAAGTTGGACTTAAAAAGATGTTCTTTTTTTAAAAACCCAACTGTAATATGCTATTTTAACAATTTATGGAAATAGTAAAAGAGTGTTTACGTAATCTGGGATAAGACTCTTAGCTTGAAAGCAACTGTTTTGCTCTACAGCACTTAGAATCTTATACAGTATAACTTGAGTAATCTTATTCAGCATGTTTTACTCATTTAATTTAAGCTGTTTTCAATTCTTCTGTGAAGATGTACTAAATATATATCACTAAAAGATATTGCATTCTGGCCTTTGACCTATAACTATGAAAACTTCAGTCCTCAAATATCACCGACAGGTCATGTGTTGAATCCAGCCTTAATCAATCACTGGGGAGTTAATTTATTTTATCAGAAAAGCAATAATCCCAGTTGTATGCACAAAAATAATCTTCAAAACATGATCTGTCCAGGGTACATCAGGATTGGAAACTATGGGCCTCATTGAATAAAGGGTGAATTTGCTTGTTGAATTCACCTTCCTACGATTTGTGTTGCAACGTCAATAGCGGTGATCGCTGTCGCATACGGGCAAAATTTATTAAAGTGGTAAATTTTCGATCGATCAAATATCGAAATTTTGATCGAATTTCAAAATTTCGATCGATCACTTCACCTTTAATAAATTTCACCCATAGTGGGGTGTAGTCAGTTGGATAGAAGTAGGATGAGAAGTTAAGTGGAGTGAGGTGAATTTAACAAGTGAAGGGCAGTGATGTCAGTCTCACCATATCCCACCAATTGTATTTTGTAAATATTCTATCTATTTCTATGGCACTTTGGCCCTAGGTCATGTTGTCACTTAGTCGCAGTCACCATTGTCCCTTTTGAATGAGTAGTCACCTTATGCAACACTGGAGCCCTGTCACCAGTCCCCCAATTCGGCACTCTGAAGTGGCGAACTCAAACATGTGAATTCGGAGCAGTTCATCTAGTCACAATCGCACCTTCCCATCACTCCTCTGCTTAGTAGAAGTACCTGCACACTTTAGTCAATGAGGCCCTCTCTCTTGTACCATATTTCCAAGTTCTCTAAGCAGTCCAACCACCAGCAGTGAATATTGTTTAGGATTGCTCACAGTATTATAGAATTTTATGTTGTTAATATACTGTATACAGTACCTTTGCTGTTTTCAGGTACTGAAAAAACTGTCCTAAGGAAAATGTATATTTCTAGATGTAGAGAATTTAAACAGTATAATATTTTTTGGGAGAATTTGCTTTCTAGCTGTTATCAAGTAAATGTTGTATTTGTCTTATCGTGTTTACATTTGCCTTGATAAAATGTTTTAAACAGAAATCTTACCACTTAGCCATCATAAAAGAATAATGATAGTTTGTGAATACCATTAGCCTAAACAGTGACTACGTGTATATAAAATATTTTCTCACAGGTAATGCTCTGAAAACACTTTATTTTGCAGGGATTTGGCAGCTGATCTATTCAGAATGATTCCCAATAATGAACTTTTCCTAGTAAAACTATGTGCTTTTTACCCAGGATGCACAGAAGAAATAAATGATCTGCACAGTAAAGTAAGTGTACTCAACATTAAAGATGATTTAGGGGGGAATTCACCAAGCTCCGAAGTGAGGCGCGTAGTGTTTGCCTCACTTCGGAAAAACTGAAATGCACATGCTGATGTCCAGCACGCGCTTTAAAGGGATTCCCATGCTGATGTCCAGCACGCGCTTTAAAGGGATTCCCCTCCGGCGAGAGCACTCGAGTCTCCTCGCCGGGAGGGGAATCCCTTTAATGCGCATGCTGATGTCCGCGTGCAGGACATCAGCATGCACATTTCAGTTTTTCCGAAGTGAGGCGAACACTACGCGCCTCACTTCGGAGCTTCCTGAATTCCCCCCTTAGTCTATTGCTGTACTACAACTCTCTATAAGGAGCCAATGCATGGTATATTGAATACACAAAATATCTACTGTATATTGTAGCTAAAATAAAAAATCATATTAATCACTCTGGTAAACACCACTGGACATTAAGGTTATGGTGAAAGAATGTATTTGAACCATTAGCGACATAGTGATCTTTAGCATAACCATATGTTCATGGTCTGAATCTTATTAAATGGATCTTGCCAACAAACAAGTCTGTGGAACTTTCATCGGGCCACAAAAAAAAAAAAAATGAATTAAAGACCACATCCAGCTGCCCTGCCTTCTGTTGGATACCAATCCGTTAATCAAAATCAAAGAATTGTAAAAATGAAATTGTAAAGTACATTTTGAAAAGATTATTTATTTAGTAAAAGCGTCAGTAAAGTTGATCCCCTATACAAATGTGCAATGCAAATCATTTCTTTTAAAAAAAAAAATCATTTAGTGGACATGGTAAGAGAGGAGATGCTGTTATCTCTGACTAAACTGCAGTTTTCCTGGGGCTAGTAGGTTGGCTCAGATTTTCTGGGATGCAATAGATGATTATCTGAGCATTACAGCAGGCATGGATTAACTATACAAGCAGCCCAAATCATGATTTTATAGTTTTTTTGTTGTGTTCAGCAGAGAATAAATTCCAGAACACAACTCATAAGAGCTTGCCATAAACATGCCAGCCACTTTATTATATTAACTATAAATGGAAAGATTGATATTTACTATATGCCATATAAATCTAAGCTGCCAATAAGCATTTAATGGTTTAGCATTTCATAGTTTTGATGTACGTTTTTATTGCAGTGTGATCTGCCATGTTTGGAAGAATGCGCTCAGCTAGCAGAGCATTCTTTTGCAGATGGAGATATCTTTCAGGCTGTCAAGTTTTATCTACTATGTTCAGAACCAGAGAAGGCTCTACCTATTGGCATCAATTTTCTTAAAGGTACATTTTTATTTAATCAATTACAAAATATTGGTTTAAGAGGAAGATTATCAGATATAAACCACATACATTGGGGTAATATTTAAAAAGCACTCTGCCTACTTTGAACAAAGGCATGTGAAGGTCTTGTTTTGTATAACTCTCTGTAAGGTAATTTTGAGCAATTCAAGCTGAAAGGATTTCTGGCAGCTAGATTGGCTGTTAACAGGTGCCAAATAACAGAAATCCTTAAAAAGGGAGATGGCAGATCTCTTTAACGACTTCTAATCTTCCTGGCAAGAGACTGAAGCTGCTTCTCCCCAGAGGTGCAGAACTGACCAGTACTGGCAGTGAATGGAAGCGCTTCCTTAACTAGCACTGAGCTGGTGGATACTGGCAGAGTACTACTAAAAAAGGTACCGCTTTCACACAGGTGTTAAACTTTAGGGAAACAGGCCAATGTTTTGGTAACCCGAAAATCAGACCAAACCAATACAGATCAAAATCGACAAGGGGGAAAAAAATGTATCTCAGAGTCAGAAAACCAAGCTGCGTCAAGTTCACTGATAGTCAATTCAAATTAGCTTAATATCACACTTCTCTCCTAATCCTTTGGTGCCATGTGCACCTGCCACACCTTGTAAAGATGTCTTTATAGACAGCTGATTGGCAGACAGAATTCAAATAACTTAACCCTTACATGCCTCACAGAGACTACTCCTGACAATATCCTCCAGTTCTATGGATCCTCTCTTCCACTAGTGCTCCATATTCAAATGGGAATAAACTGTAAAAATGTTGTTTAAAGATTATTCCTTTCCATCCACAATAACTTTTCAATGTACAGTGGATGGTGGTTACTCCTCCGTCTTTAATTTCTCATTTTGTAGCCCATGAATCTTTGTTATTATGGGTCTGTTGATAAAATGTGTGTTTGATATGTTCATTTATTTTCCTTTCTTCTACTCCATAGATCAGATAAATAGCTCCCAGTGGACGTTGGACTCCATTTGTCCAGTCCTGGATCTTCTCAGTTACATACGAACTGAAAGATTAGTACTCCATAAATGTAGTGAGTGAGTATTCTATTAACTGTTACCAGTAACTTCAGTAAATACTTTATTGCTCACAGATTTTTTTTTTTTTTTTTAGCATTTCATGTATCAAATAGTTCTGACTATATATACAAATCTAGTAGATTGAAACAAATGTGACTTGAAAATGTATTTTTTGTGTTATTAAGGATATGATGATAATAATAAAGTAAATATACAGTATAAAGAAAATTAAAAATGTGTCTTTATTTGTACAAAAGTGCCTTTGATGCCTTTATCATTTCTCTAATACTTTGTATAAATGATAAATCTGCAAATACTTAAAGCTGGTGATACACATTGCAGTCTGGATGGCCACTTTAATTGATTTTGATCCAGTTATTAATTTGATAGGTTTGGTCAAATTTATATAAGACAAGGCAAATGTCATACATTATTCAGCCTTTGGGTGTGAAAATTAGAGTGTCTAAAATGCATTGGCTATTGCTGACTGGCCATTTATCCTGCATATCAGCTATTAATATTAATATAATAATAATTAATAATATATATATTAATATATTAAATTAATATTAATGGAGCAGCACCAATCTAACAAGACTGGATTTGGATTGCTCAGAATTGTTGTCCAACACCCCTACAGATAGCACAAATGCCATTCGATAAAAGGCAGATATAATCAAAGACACGCATTCTCTGTATGCGACACATTCTGGATGCTGAAGAATTAGTAATGGGAGTTAACATGATTTCTTTAAGAAATTAAAAATGTTTTCGTTATAAGGATCTTGTTATATTATGTGGATGTTAGGGCATAGGATAAAATAAATCATAGTTGAACAAAGATGGTTATGAAAAGACAAGGAATAAATTAATGGTGTGCAAATATATTGTAATTTATCTAACAAAGAATGTATCTGTTTTTCTTTTAGAGTTCGGAATGAGCTGCTCATTCTATGTGGATATACTGGTGCTTTGCTTGCCATTAGAAGACACTATACTAGCATTGTCCCTGCACTTTATGAGTATACAAGGTCAGTCAATATTATCAACTGATAATAAAATTATCCAAATGTGTACGGAACTTTTTAAAATTGTAAGTACAGTTTGCGTGCTAGTTTGTTACCCTGAATATGAATCTTACTTATTGGTACTGTACACACCAAATCAGAGAGATCCTACTTTTTTTATATTTTTAAACATCTATCGTTAACATTAAAAGACAATTATTGACTAAAGGATGACTTTATCTGTTGAATCCATTTTGCTACAATTTGAGTCGGATCACCAAATTAGTCATGAGTTCACTTCTCCTTATTGACTAAGCAATTAATACCTGAATGAAGTACCTGTGTACAAGTATGCAAAGAAATGCAAAGTGCTCTGTAAAATCATGACTGTTGTAGTTGCCCCATATTAGATACAAACTGCCACATTGCAGAGTTTGTTCAATAAAGAAACATAGGGAAGTGGTGATCAAATGTGAATTTAGAGCTATGCAAATGTGACTATTAGTCCTTTATGTATGTGTGTATGTAAAATTTTATTTATAAATTACCACAAATTTAGGCAGCACTGTACAATACAGCAATACAAATATAATATAGACATGAGAAAAGTGCATTATACAATACAAGTATAATATCACAAGGATACAACACTTTAAGTGCCAGGTTGTGGTTGACACAAGAGGTTGAAGATCTCTGTCCCACAGAGCTTACAATCTAAATGGGAGGAAGACGTTATATACACAGATAGAGGGGTAATAAGAGATGTATCAATGTGCTGAAACATTGGTCAATAAATACATATATTAAGCATAAATAATTAATTATGGATAAAGTAAAATATATACATAAAAATTGTGCTAGTGCTCCATAAGGAAGGATTTCAGTTTGGTTTTAAAAGTGCATAGGGAATGTTTTTGGCGAAGATAAAAGGGTATAGAATTCCAGATGTATGAGGCAGAAAGAGAAAAGGATCTAAGATGAGAAAGGGCAGTATTGGTGTGTGGCATGCAAAGCTGGTTGCTTTGGGAGAAGCGCAGTTGACATTGAGGAATGTTAGGGCATACGAATGAGGATGTGTAGGGAAGGGCAACGAAGTTTAGTGCCTTAAATGTCAAAAGAATAACACTGTAAATGATTTGTTTGTTAAAGGGAAGCCAAGTTGCAGAGAGAGATAGGGAGAAATGCTGTCCTTTCTGGGGAGAACGGGAGAAATTGCTGGAAGCAGAATTTAACATAGACTGGAGCGGGAAGAGGTGGGAAACTGGAAGGCCCGATAGAACATTGCAGTTGTCCAAGTGGGATAGGACGAGAGTATGCATGAGGGTGTTAGCAGTGGAGTTAGAGAGAAAGGGGTGGATCCTGGCAATGTTGAGAAGGAAAAAACAAAAAGTTTTAGCAGTGGTGGAGTCACCCCAAGACAACGTTCAGATGTTACAGGGTTAATGATTGCACCATCAATTAGAATGGAAAAGGTAGGAAATAAAAAAAAAATAATCAATTCAGTTTTAGTGAGATTTAATTTGAGCTGGTGCTTGGCCATCCAAGAGGATATTGCCAGGAGACATCTAGAAATTTGAGTCTGCATTTCAGGTGTTAACACAGGAATAGATAAGTAAATTTGGGTATCATCTGCATACAAGTGATACTGAAGACCAAATGAATTGATATCATCTAAGGAAAAAGTATACAGCGAGAACAGGAGGGGGACAAGGACCTAGCCTTGTGGCATCTCCACCCTAAGTGGGACAGGAGAAGAGGTGTCATTAGCATGGGAGGCAAAAAAGGAATGATCAGAAAGACAGGAAGCCAGCCAAGATGCAGCTTGATTATGGACACCAAGTGCATGCAAAATTTGAATAAGAAGGGAGTGTCAAACAGTGTCAAATGCAGAGAATAGGTCTAGGAGAATTAGATTAGAAAAGTGACCCTTGGCTTTGGCAAGCTGGAGATCATTTGCAAGTTTACACAGAGCAGTCTCCGTAGAGCGCCCTGGCCTAAAACCATACTGCACAGGGTCAAGGAGATGGTGTGCATGCAGATAGCTATTAAGGCGGGTGCAGACAAGGTGTTCTAGAATTTTAGAAGCCAGAGGCAAGAGAAAGACAGGACAGTAGTTATTGAGGCATGTAGCATCCAGTGTAGATTTTTTAAGGATGGATTTAATACAGGCCAGTTTAAATGAAGAAGGAAAAGTTCCAGAGGACAGGGAAGAATTGAACAGGTGCATTAGGACCGGCACAATGGCAGAATGGCAATCACAGCACTTAAGTAAAGAAGAAGGCATGGTGTCAAGAAAGAATGTTGTGCCACAGAAGGAAGAGAGAAGTTGAGAAACTTCAGACTGGGTATATTCAACTTAGAATTAAAAAACTCAGATGGGGATATAGGTAAAATTATGTCTGGGTTAGGAAGAATAGCAATCTGGTTGCGGATATTATCAATTTTATTTCTAAAGAAGTCGGCAACATCTTGTTGGGAATGAAGAGGGGTTTGCGCTCCTGAGGGCAAGGGACGTATAAGGGTGTTGAAAATGGAAAATAGACGATGGGGATTAGATTTATTATGGTTAATAAGAGTTCTGTAATAAGATTGTTTGGCTAGGGAGAGAGAGAGGAATTAAGGCATGACAGCAGAAACTTATAAAGCAGAAAGTCTACCTGGGAATGGGATTTCCTCCACATACATTCTGCACAGCATGTGCAGGATTTAATAAAATGTGTTTCTGCATTCAGACATGGGCGAGGATTACAGTCATATGCAAAAGTTTGGGCACCCCTATTAATCTTAATCATTTTTAGTTCTAAATATTTCGGTGTTTGCAACAGCCATTTCAGTTTGATATATCTAATAACTGATGGACACAGTAATATTTCTGGATTGAAATGAGGTTTATTGAAATGGCTGTTGCAAACACCCAAATATTTAGAACTAAAAATTATTAAGATTAATAGGGGTGCCCAAATTTTTGCATATGACTGTATTAATATGAATATGTTTAGGCTGCAGGGGGCAAATGAATCAGTAGTAGTAGATAAAATTATGTTATAGAAAGTAGCCAGCACATCAGGATCATAGAAGGGCATGGAAGTAACCATCCTTATGGGTGCTAGAGTTGGTCCACTAGTGAAGGTCAAAAGAGGAAGTTAAGTGGAGAAAATGAGAAGGCCAAGATAGAGAGGGATCAGCAATATGACAGTTAAAGTCTCTATAATGAGTGACAGGCTATTCATAGAAAGAAAAAAGGCTAGCCAGGATTCAAAGTCATATAGGTCAAAGTCAGCGGTAGGTGAGGAAGCAGAGGATGGCCTGTATATAACAGCAACACATGAAGGTAGGGGATAGAAAAGTTGGACAGCATGAACCTCAAAGAAAGTTAAAAGAAAGCAGTCAGGGATAGTGATACATTTGAAATGACAATGAGGGGCAAGGAGGAGTCCAACTCCATCCCCACGACCCATAAAGCATGGAGTGTGGGAGAAAGAGAGGCCTCTTTCCATATCCTCAGCAAATTCAGGCCTACAGGTTGCCTTATCTCTGATATTAACTGTAGGCTCAACTAATCAAATTCGGATGCACATGTGACTAAAACATTGGAAGATCCTTACATCTAGTATGAAACTTTCCCAATCAATAGTTTATTAGAACCAGAATGTGATTTTAACTTGCATTTTTTATTTTTTTTTTTTTTTTTGTTACTTGTAGTCAGCTTCTGAAACGTCGTGAGGTGTCGGTTCCCTTGCAGATTGAACAGCTTTCAGTGGAACTAGATGCTTGGAGAGCATGCACATTGTCTTCTAACAAGTGAGTGAGTAAGCTTGCAACACATTTTAAAACAACTACGTGCATGCAGTAGAATGTAGCAGTGGTACCAACAACTTGCTTGAAACAAGCAGTTTTCCTCTGCCATGTCCTGTCTAGCACGCAAAACACTCTGGGGGTTATTCTCTAAAGTTCAAATCTGTCGAATTCTCAAACAGCAGATTCCCATAGCAAATCTGCGACTGCAACAATTCTCCCATTGTAAAGTGGCAGCTGCGACAATTTTTAAAGTTGAGACTGTGACAATATTTCCATAGTAAAGTCGCAACTGCAACAATATTCTTGTTATAAACCTGCAACTGCAACATTAGCAGTCTATTGCAACTGTCTTTAGCTGGCAAATTCACACCTTTACCAGGCAATTTGGACTTTAGAGTAATGCAAAATGATATTAGAGTACTCCTCGTTGAAAAGTGAATGTGGCGTTACCACTACTTAATTGTGCCATAACAACGCTGAGTACTTTTAATTTCTTTTTGCATTTTAAAACAACTGTTGACATGATAATTAAACTTTTCTGTTTTCTTGTTTACATCAAAAAATGTTATCTCCTGCCCCCGAAATGTTTCTCCTGTACCTTGCGCCTATGTTCCATGGTCCATTCATAAGGTTGCACATGATTCCTTATGTGTATTCTATATACTGTAATTACAGCTGTCAGGAGAGGCTAGGAATTGTATGACCACAAGGTAGAAAGGGCACAAGGAATATATTGTAAAAAAATGGATGCAAAATATATATTTTTTAATTGTGCCTATTTACACCAATGTATAATTCTCTTTGTTTTTAATTTACATGAAAAGTTGCCTTTATTTTGAAAATTTCTACAATTGACATCAAACTAAATACTCTTTTATAGTCTCTCTTTAAGGAAAAAATAATCACAACTGACATCGAGGCAATTTGTTTCAAATTGGGTCCAGTTTAAATGAGAAGTATAGTGCCTATATAACTTCCCACATACATATAAAACTCCTTTATACTAAGCCAATCGCTAACACAAATGGTTAAAACCACTTAGGGAAGAAATAATACTTGCTGTTTGTTTCACTGATTAGTTCTATTGAGAGCTGACATTTTGTTTTCCCCCATTTCCCCCCTTTCCCACTTGCAAGATAGGAAACACAAGAAGAAAAAGCTGCTATTGGTTAAGCATTGTGCTGACCTTTAGGCATCATCAATCATGTTTGTTTACATTTCTGCACAGCAGGGAATGCACAAGATAACAAAGGCTGGGGCTCAGGAAAGCTAACTTGTGCGCAGGCATTAAGTAGTAGGTAGGGCAAAAATGTCCAGGGGGAGGGTGCCTTTTCATTTAAAACTGGCCGGTACACATCACACACACATTTCCTGATGCGGGAGTTTATCAGTGCTGCTTAATAAATCATCATGTTTCACATGAAACAACTACTAGGGAGAAATGCTTCTCACTAAGGTTTAGTACTGCAGATGTAAAGATGTAATCTGACTATACTTCTCCTTTAAGGCCAGTGGCAGGCTTTAAGTGGTACCAATAGTGGTACAATAAAAATAAATAGGCATCCATCCAATGTGTTTTATCCCTTGAGGAAAAACGTACAGAATATTATCAATCATCCATAATATAACAATTTAAAATTGTTATATAGAGTCCTTAAATATAAAAAAAAAAATATTAAAAAATAATTGTCTGTAGTTACTGGGCACAGTGATTGGTCTATTTTAATATTTGCATTTCACTTTGTATAATTACAGTAGAGAAAAATGTTTAATGAATTTGCTTTCTTTTCTCCCATCATAGTCCCTCCGTCATTATCTTTTAAAGGGCCAAAAATTTCAGTTTTAGCATTTTTGGCATTTATATAGTTAAAGAACATTTGGGGGGTTATTCAGGAAGCTCCGAAGTGAGGCGCATAGTGTTCGCCTCACTTCGGAAAAACTGACATGCGCATGCTGATGTCCTGCACGCGGACATCAGCATGTGCATTAAAGGGATTCCCCTGCCGGCGAGAGCACTCGAGTCTCCTCGCCGGGAGGGGAATCCCTTTAATGCGCATGCTGATGTCTGCGTGCAGGACATCAGCATGCGCATGTCAGTTGTTCCGAAGTGAGGCGAACACTACGCGCCTCACTTCGGAGCTTCCTGAATTCCCCCCTTGGGGGTTTACTATACACTCAGAATCAGTTAGGCTTTCTTTAATTGGGATTTTTAATAATTAATTTGGACCCTCTTAGCTTTTAAGTGCTTCTTCTTATAATTCAATTGTCTGTTAAAAAAAAAAATTGTAATAGCCATAAGGACTTTTTTTAATGTATGTCAGATGATCAGATATTCACTCATACCTTCTAGAAGGGTTTTGTTTCCAAATATACTGTTTCATATAAATCATCATAAATAAGCAAATTATGATGGTGCATATAAAATTTACACTGAGCTTGTTTAATCCTCTCTGAAAAAGAAATATGAACTTATGATAGTATTAGCAGCATTGACTCATCTTGAATTCTTGTTTGCTGTACAGATCAGGTGATGATCTTCCATACACTCCTCCAACAGAATCGCAAAGAAAGATTTACACAAGTCTTCTATCAAAGATTAAAGAGGAACCCCTCAAAGGATTAATTGGGCCAGATTACGTCACAGGATCCAATCTGCCAAGTCACTCAGATGTTCATGTATCGTGTTTGACAGGTTTACGGATACAGGTATCTTACCAAAGAAATACAATTTCCCAATATCAGCATTAGAAAGCTTGAAATTTAGGAACAGAGGTTGTACAAAGATCTTGATGTCACATTACTCTAATGATGGTCCAAGGTGGCTGGAAACACAACATTATGTTCTGATGCTATAAAAAAGAATAGAGTGGTGCTAGATTTTTAGAAAATAAAGATGTACTGTATTTTCCGGTGTAACGCGCGGCGTGGCCGTCGCTCCTTACCTAACAGCTCAGCTCGGGCGCACTGTTCTTAGGCACACGAGCCGCGGCTGTCAGGATTTTAATGTCTGCCGGCAGCTTGCACGCTGCCGGCGCGCCCACATGACACTTACGTGTCGGGAGCGCTCCCGCTGCACAAGGACGCAGCGGGAGATTTAAAAAGCTGGACAGCTTGGGCACTCGGTGCCTAAGCTTCCAGCTAAATAGGTCTTTAATTGTTCTGCTATATAGTGATTACTATTATTATGTTCCTGTTGCTTGCATCCAAGTTATTATTCCCAGCCTGTTCCAGTGTTGTTTCCTAGTGGATGCAAGTTTCCCATTAAAGCTATATACACC
>WMED01008857.1:3033-16658 GCA_019650415.1 Pipa parva | reverse complement strand
TTTGGTTGAATGATTTGTGTTTCAGTGCAAATTACACAGTGGTACGATGAATATCAGTGAAAAATTTGGATAATCAATAGACACTGTGTTATGTCAGCTTCAAGAGATATTTTCCAGTCTAAAAAGACTGGACTGGACAATATCTCCTGATGAAGCTGACATAGTCGGTGAAACGCGTAGAGAATCATCAGTCCATTACACAGAGACTTTTATCCTGTTGAAGCGCTGGTTGATTTTAACTTCAT
Source organism: Pipa parva (assembly GCA_019650415.1). Taxonomy (NCBI): domain Eukaryota; kingdom Metazoa; phylum Chordata; class Amphibia; order Anura; family Pipidae; genus Pipa; species Pipa parva. The sequence continues at coordinate 16,413 of WMED01008857.1, read as the reverse complement.
ATGTAAGTTACTATTGAATAAATTTGTATGTTATTCTTTTGGAATATTACATGGTCCTTTTCTTACTCCTTCTCTGAGACTCAATTACAAGAAATCGACTTCATCTCTGCAAAAACCATTGTGTGATTTATGTGCCTCAAACCCAGTATCATCTGGTGAGTGTTTCCACAAAGGGGGGCAGATTGTTCACCACCCCTGCTGTTTTTCCTAACACAGCTATTGATACAATTAATTGCACATCAGTGTATGTCTTTTTTTATTTTTTGAGTCAATCCACAGCACTTTTTAAACACAATGTCTATTGATTATCCGATTTTCTCACTGATATTCATCGTACCACTGTGTAATTTGCACTGAAACACAAATCATTCAACCAAACAATATTACGCTAGGTTCCCCCCACCCTTTTTTTGTTTTTTACATACACTCCAGCGCAACCTCTCATTCGTCTCCTACGAAATTTTTCTTGAACTCAATTGGACAGTTGGGGCAGACTGTCTTTGGAGGACTGCTTGCAGGAGGACTAATATAACAATTAATACAGGTTCATCAAGACACATTTAGTTTATTCTATTAATCTGGACTTTTGGACATTTTAATATTTTAACTTATAATTTTATTTTATTGTCCATTGTGTCATTAATATTTTATTGTGTATTAGGCGCTAAACCTTTTTTGGTTTTCCAATTTTAGTTGTTATCGTAGTATGTTTGCTTATTCGATTTGTAAGAGCAGATATCCCCAAACAATGGTGTAAATCTGTTGCCGCTCATTGTTAATGCTGCTGATTTCAATTGGGCGTTAGTATGATGAATCTTTCTAAAGCACGGCATAATATACCAGCGCTATATAAATCAATCAAGACAAATACAAAATAAACGAATGACTTAAAAGAACAGCAACACCAAAATTTGAAAATGCCTGAAATGCATTTGTAGTTACTGTGTTTGTATGTATGTGTATATATATGTGTATATATGTGTATATATATATATATATATGTGTGTATATACAGTATATATGTATATGTGTATATATATATATATAGTATATATATATATGTATATTCATTCCATCTTTGCTTCTAAAAATTCTAAATTGTGAATGGAATGGAAAGATATTTAGCTTTAAAAAGCAGGCTTTAGGACACAATCCCTATATGTGCTTTATATAAAGCGCTATAGAAAACAATGGGACTGGGTGAGGTCTGTTTGAAAACATGTCTGCTATCAGTAAAGATAAGAACACACAGAAAACAATAAAATTCATAAACCTAACTTCACAGATAACATTTTGACAAGTACTATATTTGAATTACTGCCGTGCCAATCCAATTTTGATTTTATTTTTTGTGCTGCTGATCTTTTTAAAGGGATATTTTGTATTGTATTGTATTTATTCCTTTTTTTATATAGCGCTACTATATTACGCAGCGCTTTACATTGATTCATCATTCAATCAGTCCCTTCCCCATGGAGCTTACAATCTAGTTTCCCTATTCAGTCACACACAGTGATGTATATTTTTGGATTGTACGAAGAGACCGGAGTCCCTGGAGGAAACCCATGCAAGTGCGGTAAGAACATACATACTCCATGTAGATGAAGTCCCGGGTGGACTTGAACCCAAGACCCAGTGCTGCAAGGCAGCATTGCTAACCACTGAGCCTCCTCACTGTACTCAAATATGATAATCTGGAAAGAAAAGTTTTTCCTTATGCCATAAAGCAGTGTTTCCCAAATGCTGGGTCGCGACCCGGTACCGGGCCACCGAAATAAAATGCCGGATCACGAGCGCCGCTCATGAATATTCATGAGTGGTGCCGTGCGCGAAGGTAAGGGACTTCGCGCATGCGCACGGCACCGCTCATGAATATTCATGAGCGGCGCTCTTGTGGCCCGGTTATTTTTGTGCTTATCCTTCGTGCCGGGTCACAAAGGAGAAAGCACAAAAATAACCGGGCCACACACAGAACAAGTTTGGGAAACACTGCCATAAAGCAATGTATACTGATGGGGAATGTTTTCCCTGCTGCTTCTTTAACAGCACAGCAGCCATATCACACATTGTTACTGGGGAAAGTTATAGCCCCATAGCTTACCACTAGATATAGTGCTACAGTTAACAGAAACTGACCCATGCAAAGGCAGAAAATTGTACATTTAAATGATAGTAGTCAGAGACATACCCAAAATATTACATAAGTAACATTTATATTCATTCATATTTACATTCATTCATATCTAGGGATGACAATATCCCTTTAATGATGTTAACTATGGAATAATTTGTTTACTGACTTCAGGGCCACCCGACCAATCTTTACAGAGATCTAGTAACACATGGTAACCAATATAGGACCAAATTGGCTACTGTGTTTCAGAGGGTGGTATTAACCTCCCTTCATCAGGTGTACATATTCCTGCACAGTAGATCTACTTTCACTTTGGAGCATATGGCAATTTAAATAGCTTTTGTAAGAGAAATATGAAGACATTTTTGGCTTCGGTTAGTCCAGAGGACCTTTTTGTCCTCATTTGTCACCTGTTTTTTTGCCTATTTTCACAGTGAAAAATGGGTGGAAAAGTCGAAATGATTATTTTCAATTTTAGTATATTTTGCCCATAGTATTTACATATAATAGAACTAAGATAGATGATAATTTAGTAGATAGTGTGAATAACCAGCTTAGACATAGCCTAGTAAGACAGGCCAAACCCACTAAGGATCCTAGAGGGTTACTACCTAACCCCATGTGGTGCTGTCCAATGTTTCCAGACAAGGAATATAGTGGTTATGGTAGGGGCTGCTTGACTGAGAGGGTCCTTTAAGTTCCCTACATCAAATTGCAGCCACATCACAGATGCCTTATAGTGGAGGGTTTAGCTGAATCATTTATTAAAGGACAAAAACTGTGTCCCTAAAAGATTTAAGGGTAAAGGGGCCATAGATGTACTTCTTTCACCTTAGATACACTGATACATGTATGAAATGACAAACGTTTTGCAGAACCTTTATATTCATAGGTTAATTCACCACTATATTGTATTTCAAGCTTTTCTTGTGCCCTTTGTCTTTAATTATATACATATTTACACCATTTGCCCCATCTTAATGATTGATCTTTGCCTAAAGAAGTTTTGTTTGAGATAAGCACAGTGAAGACCAAATGTTGAGACTGTTTTCCACTGTGACCTCAAGCTTAAAGAAGCAGGTTCTATTTGTTTTCTTTATTCTCTGTTCTAAAGTACAGGAACTTTACTCTGGACTTGATTGTATGGCTACTCTAAAACACAGTAGGAAGTTACTTTCAAAAACTATGAGGCTGGCAAAGTAGGATAATTTAATTATCAGATATTGTATGTTCTGCATGAAGACCTTTAACTAGGCATTGATATATGACAAAAATACCCTTTGGAAGAATTCAATAATTGACTCAATTATAATGTACTTAGATGTCGGATGAAAAACAATATTTTGTGTTTATTGATGGTAATTGAGCACCACTGGCTTTATGTTAAGTATTACAGTGATTAATTGTATGCATTTTATAGCGTTTTAATAGAACCTGACTGTCCTTAGGAAAAAAAGGTGTCAGATGAAAAAGTATTGAAACTGATATATCATTTTGGTTAAAACCACGCATTCAAACATAAAAGTTAATATGAAAGCATGAAAATTGGATAAACGTTTCTGTTTATGCGGTAGTCCTTGCATGAAGAATTATTGCCTCATTCCGATCTAAAGTAAAGTCAAACAAATAACATAGTAGGCAGAGTTCTGGAACTCAGAATGGCCTTTCTATTCAGTATGGTAGTATAATGTAATATAATATAGTATTATATACAGTAAAGTAATATAGTTAGCCAACAAGTTATATTGATTTCTTTTCTACTCTTTGATCAATAAACTGGAAAAATACATTTTGTCGTCGGACTCTTTCATAAAAAGGTGCCATGCTTAGAAGCCCAGATTGGTCCTATGAATATGGAGAAATGTGTGATTCTACATATGCAAGCCATTGCAAGAAACCACTCGCCACATTGGGATATAAAAAGAAAATCAATGCAGTCTGTTAAACATGCAATGAATGCATAAAACAAATTTCAAATATTGCATGCCTTTTTTTATCAACAGAACACTGCACATTCATTGTAGGCTTTTTAGTTGCAGGCAATGAATCAATTCATTTAATATAACACCATTCCAGATTCATCCCTAATAACACTAAGATAATTATAGATACAGTAGGCTAGTAAGCAAGACTCCCTGGGGGATTCAGTTTATATCTGTCTCAGTCCAGGCAAGGGACCCGTGTAGAAGACTTATAAGGGCAAAATTTACAAAACTCGAGAAGATCGAATTCAACTTTTTTCGTGGTAAAAAAAAAAAAAAAAAAAAGGTGGAAAGTAGAAAAGGAGCCCAGAGATATAAGAAACAAGTGCACTATGGACTGTTCGAAAGAATCATGGAGAGATATGCCTCCATACCTGGGAATTAAGCTGCCAGGTGAAATGTCTTAGATTTTTTTAGAGGGGGTTACTACTAAATCCCCTTGCGACTTATGGGAGAGAAGCAAAGAAATATTCCTTTAGCACGTTCAAAATTATTTACAGCCATTATTCAAAGAGTGTGTATGTATAATTTTGAGTGTAAACTATTCTAGGAATTAGTCTAGTAATAGTAAAAAATACAAATTATAATAAACATTCCCCTAAGGTTTCCAATCAGAAATGAAAAGTAGATAGAGAACACAGTGGCAATAAACACAGGGCGAAATTTACTAAGGGCGAAACGATCGCCCGAAGTTAATTCCTGCCCGCACGTGCGGTATTCCGATCGATTTGCGATCGTGTGTTCACAAACCGAGGGCAATTCCGATCGTGCGATCGCAAATCGATGAGAATTCCGATCGTGCGATCGCAAATCGATCGGAATACCGCACATGCGGGCAGGAATTAACTTCGGGCGGACTAAATCCGCCCTTAGTAAATTTCGCCCTAATTGTTATTGTTTATTTACATTGTTATGCTGGTAAACTGGCAGAGAGCCTGCTAATATTGATTTACAAAGCTTCCTTATATGATGCACAGCTCCTGAATATAAACTGAACTTGTTGCTCTTTGTTCGCATGCAGTATTTAGATGCTATCCAGTATCCAGCTATCCGAAATGTTTATAAAGGTTGTAACTACCGTTACAACAGGACATCAATATGTCTAGAGCAAAAGGCACTACCCTCCAGAGCTTTACTGTTATAATCTCCTGAATTATTTTCTGATCCTAGAAAAAAATCCTTCAACCATGACAGTGACTTAGTAACATTTAGGGGGTTATTGACTAAAGTTAGAATTCGTCTGTCGAAGTGAATTGCTACAAACCTGCTCTGTGATATAAATGCAATTTGTCTATTAACCAAGGAAGTGTCGTGCTTTTGTTGCTTGGAAGAATGAATATTATCCTTTTCTGCTGAGCATACCTTAGCCCTTGGTCTAAAAAAGCAGCCAGGGAATTTAGAAGATAATATATGGAAAATAAATAAATAAATAAAATCCAGCAAATCAGAAAAATATTTTCTTTGGAATAACAATGAAATAGATTTTAATTCTCCTTTAAGTATACTGTGAAAAAAAAAATAATTAGATGATATTTTCTTTGTACGGTGGCTTGTGTTAAGTAAACACAGCGGTACTATATGGTTCTGTATAAGATATCATTTATCTTTAGAACAGAGAATCAATCAATTAGGTCACAGAACCTCTATCTAAAAATTCTGTTTTCTTTACTGTAGAGCACTTACAGCATTAATTAGCACACAGCTTGAGATACGAAACCTGTGCACTGAAGGAAGAAACATTAAAAAAAATAAATACTGTGCTTTAAAAATGTAATTAAAAAGAACATAGTGAATAGTTTATACGACAAAATCAGAACAGTTTGAGCATATGTGGAATAAAATTGGATCCCTTAGAAGGTCAAGTTGTGGGATGTTGTCCTTTTAAGGTGTACTCTTTGAAAAGTACTTGAATAGGAACAAGGGCAATATTCAAACAGTTTAAGGTGTTATTCTCTTAATGCTTTGCAATAGTTCAGCTCTGAACCAAACAAGCCAATCCTTAAGTTTTCAAAATTTCTGATAAATAATCCACTTACCATGTGTAAAACAGTGTAAAATCATTGATACTACATTTTAAATGTGAAATAGTTTAAGATTGTTATCTTTTCCATCAACGTAGATAAAGTTTAATGGAATGGGGTGGTGTAGCTCAGGACAGATTTAATGTGGATTGAACATTGAAATTCATGTTTCAAATTGTTGCTTATAGGTGTGAATTCACCAGATAAAGACAGTCGCAATAAAAGTTGCAAATCCTAATCTTGGAACAGAAAATTTTTTGTAAGCAAGCTGTATTGTGTTACATTGGTAATGCAACAAATGTGGTGTGTAAATTGTTACATTATATATTGCATCTCCTATTTCAGGCAGGGAGTCGATTTTTGCAGGCTATTCCTTGGTATTTCATGAAATGTTTTATTTGGGTGTGGTTTCTGTTTATATTATGTGAGCACTCCTATCTACTTGTCTGCTGGTTTATTGGTGAGTGCATGATCCAGTAGTGGCTCTGGCCCTATTGGTGCCCTAGGCAGCCTCCCAACCGACGCCCCCCGTCCCACACGGCCCCCCCCTTGCCCCGTGCCCCCCACTCACCTCCAACGTCGCTAGTAAAAAAAAATGCACGCGAGCACCCCTTCTGGGCACCCGGCTCTCCTAGCCTCTGCCTATGTGGCCTAATGGGAGAGCCGGCCCTGAGCGCATCAGTATGATGCCAGAGATTGGTATGTGATGCAAAAGCTATTTTTTAATAGAAGTTTGATGAGAACTGCATAACTTCAATGGGGTGCAACAGTAGAGTGTTGTTCATAGATGTCTCCAAAATAAATAGTATTATACTGAAAAGAAAGATTCGATTCAGGGAACGAAAAAATATTCCTTATAATTGGTCGCCTTTCATTATCCTGTTGCTATTATTGGTCATGCTAGTTTCACTGTAGCACAGTCATAGCCCGGGTACAATGCAGCGTAAGAGTTCTTATTCAGAAATTAACTCCTTTAAAGTTAAAACAGAATACTGCATCTGTTGGCTCAGCTTATATATTTTATTATGATTTTTTTTTGGTAGATTTCTCACACATGATGACCTTGTAACATACCGAATGAAAGAAAATGTAAAAGGTGTGATTTTCATGTCTGTGATCCTGTGCTGTAATAGGACACCTATTTTTTTCATGACCTATTAATATTACATTTCCATTACTCCATAAGTTATAATTCTTATTGTATTTCTTCTAAAAGCAGAGAACAAGCATCCCATTTAGGACACTAGGATTTTAAGGTTTTCTGTTCGGTATATAAATCCATTTGCATTCTCTTCTGACTTTTCATGATTGTACATATTTAGTAATTAAAATATTGACATGAATGATAAATATACAAGCTTAGATATACTCTATCGACTGAAGCCATAAAGAACACAGGAAGCATTTCAGTAATATTACTTTTGTTTTTTTATTCAATTTTTGTTTCGTCTTTTACAGTTTAGTTGATATTGTCTTTTTACTGAATGTGATAACTGCTTCATAGCTAGTCTGTTAATAGTGACATTGGGAGATGGTATCTCTTTTAAATATTTAACACTGTTTTATTGTAGTTTATAATAAAGATTTTTATTCAAATGTTTGATATGGATAAAATTTATAGCTATAGATATTAATGGGTGAAATTTAATAAAATTGAAAATATCGATATTGTGATATCGAATACATTTTACCGATATTGCGATATTGAATATACCATTCGATAGAAACTTTTTAATCTGGTTATCTCTATGAAAAATGCATAATATCAATGGAAAAATTTGTTACTGCGATATCAAATTTTCAATATCGTGATATCGAAAAATCAGTTCCAATTTTTCAATAATTTTCAATTTTTTTAATTGTTTTTTTTTTTTTTTTCAGTCGAAAACAGCCTTTTCAAATTTAATAAATGTTGCCCTAGCTAGAGTGTTATCAGGAGGACTCTAGTTTCCTTTGGTTTCTATATTGTAACTGTTTTTATCACCTCATCCCTTGATACTGTCAGGGTTGTACTGAATTATTTGCCTGATTTTGTTGAATAAGTACATTTATTGTGACCACGTTCATATGTGACTATCTCAAAAGCACCACTATTCCTTTGTCCCCCAAAAACATGGGTTATAGATAATTATACTTACTGGAGCATATCATGTTTTTGTGGTGCAGAGATGGCGCTTGCATTCCTTTATTGGAGACAGTAGTAATTGTAATGAACTTCCCTTTAAATCAGCCAAAGTTCATACTTAAGCTTCTATAGATCCGTTGAGTTTATTATAAGTTAATAAAAGCTCCCAATGTGCACTATGCAACCATTTTATAACTATTTAATAACCATTTTATACAGATGTCAAACTATAAGGAGCAGTCAAACCATGATCTTTCCTGGCTTGAAATTCAGGGGCTTATTGGCTAAAGACCGAATTGGTGCGTAAAAGGTATGAATTCACTAGCTAAAGACAGTCGCAATAGACTGCTACTGTCGCAGTAGCAGCTCTATAATGAGAATACTGTCACAGTCACAACTTTACTATGGAAATATTGTCACAGTTGCCACTTTACAATGAAAAAATTGTTGCAATCACAGATTTGCTATGGGAATCCACTGTTTGAGAATTCAGCAGTTTGAACTCTCACTTTAGTCAATAACCCCCTCAATGTTTTACCAAGAACAATGCTGCTGGTATGTACCCTGAGGCGTTTTACCACTTGTTAGTTACCAGCCTAGTGGCAGACATTCTCAGAAGCTCGTGGCTGGGTATACAAGGCATGTCCTGGGGACGCCCCTGTTATCAGTCCCAAAATTCCAAACAGTTGTAGAGTGACACACTAGTACACACCTTTTGTAATATTATATTTTTGTTATCAAAAAGGAGTTTGTTATGGTTACTTTGATTCTGTTTCTATAACTATTGTCTTGTAACTTGTATGATGCTTAGCCAGTTTAATATATTACATGTCATACAGGCGTACTTGTATGCGCAACAGCGATATAAAGATTCTAATTATAAAATGATTGCCCTGACTAATACAAAATATAACCATGTTCACTGTGCCTTTATTTGTCAGGACTTTAAATCCTGTAAATGCTGCATACCATTGGCCCAATAACTGATCCGGTATGGCTGATTAGACAGGATTGCTGCAGATATAACATGCAACCAAATGGTGCTAAGAGTAAAAATAGAAACAGAAAGAAAGTAATAAAAAACAAGGAATTTAACTTTTAACTTTAATATTGTGGTATATCTGAAAAACTGCTATGCCAATCCACGTGGTAATTTTTAATTTTTGGGTTGTCGCTTGTCTTTTAATCTCAATTCAAATCTCTGAATTCACCTTCCTGTATGGCTTATTAGATAGATACTGAATGTGTCCAAGGATGCACCCAATATTGAGCATGTGTTTTATACATAGATTTATACTGGGATCGAATGATCTTTTCCACATTGAATGCTTTCTTTAATTATCTTTCACTGTCGCTGTTAGACTCCAGCTTCAAGTTTTATTCCCCTTATTACTTATAAGTCGTTTGCTGCTTTGCCCTTATTTATTCCTTTTAGTTTAAAAGCAATATATTTGTTAGTGTACCCTTACATTTATGTAAACTGAACCTAATTTATCATTTGGTTTTATATATCAAGGCAAATTCTCTTTAGTGTCCAGATTCTACCGCTGGGAGAAATTGTCTGAGTGGGATGTGACGCTTAAGGGCTTAATCATGAATGTGTGTATTTAACTGTTAAACTGTATTTGAGACACTTTGGGTCACTACACACCGAAAGCAAATCGATGCTTCATATTCAGTAAGCGACGGATTCCTTTAGTGAAGAAGCAAAGAGCACCATGAGTCAAACAGCAGTAGAATACGTTGTCATGCAGAGTGCAGTGACATCAGCCTCACAATGTCTAACTGTAGGAAATATTACATTCCTTTTAATGTCACCATATCCCTATTTCATGTTGTCACTTGGTTGCAGTCCTTATTATTTCTTTTGAATGAACACCGCATCGGAGCCCTGCCATCAACCCTCTCCTTTGCCACTTTGATCTGGTAAAGTGAAGCGGGCAAATGTGACACAGGGCGCTTTGCTAGTTTATTATATTTGCAGATTTCAATGCTTGATAAATAGCCTAAATATGTGTGCACCATTATGAATTGGTCATAAATTTGCCACATCTCAGAGTTTAATTTTGATAAATGCACAAAGATGGGGGAGGAGGTGAATGAATATGAGTTCTTTATGCAACTGTTTTGTCTTCCATGAACAAGCTCCTATATCAGCGGTTCTCAACCTTGTTGAGACCGCGACCCCCTTCTGACGTCATCGCGCCATGCGGCGTGATGACGTTTCGGCTGAACGTCATCATGTACGCGCGTCACGTGGTGACGTTTGGCTGAAACGTCATCACGCCGCACGTCACGTGATGACGTTTAAGGCCGACACCCACAGGAACCCTTATAAGAAGGGTTCCTGCGGGTGCTTCCAGGAGTCGGCGCGGTTCTCGATCCCAGTGGGACGGCCTCGCGACCCCCGCTGGGGTCGCGACCCACAGGTTGAGAACCGCTGTCCTATATTGTGTGCTCATGTGAGGCAATTGTTGGCACGGTGCTCCTAAAAGATATCCATGTCACATTACAAAAAAAATGCCTTTTCCATGTATGTATGTATGTATTGCACCACAAATTTATGCAGTGCTGTACAGTTCAGCAATACAAGTACAGTAGAGACATGGGAAAAGTACATTAAACAATACAAGTAAAATATCACAAGGATACATCACTTTAAGCGCTAGTTTGTGGCTGACACAGGAGGTTTGAGGTCCCTGTCCCGTACAGCCCACAATCTAAGTGGGAGGAAGACTTACATACACAGATAGAACAATAAAAACTGTAGAATGAGGTGAGACTGAGGTCAATAAGTACAAATAAATAGATCAATATACATAAATACAGTAGATAAATACAATACATAAATACAGATGTTAAACATGAATAAATAAATAAGGATAAAATAGAATATATACATAAAATCAATGATAAGGATCAGTGCTAGTGCTCTGAAAGATAGGTCTTCAATTTGGTTTTGAACATGGAGAGGGAATGTTCCTGGCGAAGAAAATGAGATAAAGAATTCCAGAGGTGGGGGCAGAAAGAGAAAAGGGTTTAAGATGAGAAGGGGCAGTATCAGTATGTGGCATGCAAAGCTGGTTGCTTTGACAGGAGCGTAGTTGATGTCAAGGAATGTACAGACATACAAGTGAGGAAATGTAGGGTGGGGCAACAGAGTGAAGTGCCTTAAATGTCAAAAGGAGAACACTGTAAATGATTCTTTTACTTATGGGAAGCCAGGGAGAGGGAGCAGAGAGCGATTGGGAGAAGGGTTGTCCCCTCTGCGGAGAGAGAATTCTGGCAGCAGAGTTTAGAATAGACTGAAGTGGGGAGAGGAAGGAAACTGGAAGGCCAGATTGAAGAACATTGCAGTAATCCAAGCAGGACAGGACAAGAGCATGCATGAGGGTATTAGCAGTAGAGTGAGAGAGAAAGCAGCAGATTTTGACAATGTTACGAAGAAAGAATCAACAGGATTTAGCTGTGGATGAGATGTGTTTAGAGAAGGAAAGAGCAGAGTCAAAAGTCACTCCAAGACAATGAACAGAGGCTACAGGGTTGATAATCGCACATTCCACTTGAATGGAAAAGGTCAGAACGGGACCAGGTTTGGGAGGGAAGATAATCAATTCCGTTTTAGCAAGATTTCATTTGAGCTGGCACTTGGCCATCCAGAAGGAGATTGCCAAGAGAAAGTTGGAAATTTGAAACTGTATTTCAGGTGTTAGCACAGAAGTGGATAAATAAAGTTGGGTATCATTGGCATACAAGTGATATTGGAGACCAAATGAATCGATGATATCATCCATGGAAAGTGTGTAGAGGGAGAACAGGAGAGGGACAAGGACAGAGCCTTGGGGCACCCCCACCTTAAGCGGGACGGAAGAAGAGGCATCATTAGCATGGGCTACAAAAAAGGAATGATCAGAAAGATAAGAAGCCAGCCAAGAAACAGCTTCATCATTGACTCCAAATTCATGGAGAATTTGAATAAGAAGGGAGTGGTTGACAGTGTCGAAAGCAGAGGAAAGGTCAAGGAGAATTAAAACAGAAAAGTGTCCCTTGGCTTTGGCATCCATCTATCCTCTGATCTCCATTAGGAGACAAAGGGAAGAGACATTATTTTCTTTTTTTGTACAGATAGCAAAACCATACACCTTTCTGAAATGTATCACTCACCTTCTCATTGTTCTTTTGATACATTATCTGCCTTGGATTTTTGACATGGTAAATTGGATTTTAAGAATTTGAATATTTTAAGATTGTGCCCTTTTCTTTCATAAAACGGAAAATAATCCAACATATCTCTTTTTTTTTTTTTTTAAAGCTCCCTCTTTTTATAAAGAAGTTTCCTATTAAAAAAGATTAGTTTATATTTTAGCTGACCTAGAATAATTAATTATAAGCACCGCGGGTAAAAAACAGAATTAATCTACAATGTATTTTAAATATACTTTATTTGCTTTCCCCCTTGCCCATTCCTTTTGGTTAACTAAGATTCTGACTTTAATGGTAATGAAGCATCTTTTTTTTTTCACTATTAGAAAATAATATTCATATACTCCCAGGGAATTTGAAACATCTTTGATTCATTAGAGCACACTTAGCCAGCACAATTAACATAAATCATTTACTTAGCAAGTGTCACAGAAGATCTTAAGTAGAGCGAAGACAGCATAATATCTTGAGATCGACAGAATATATTCTTAATAGAGTGTATTTTTCCATTCCATAATTCTTTGCATGATTTACTTTCAGAATTGTTAAATATAACATCTTGAAAGGCAACATTGTATATGCTTATTGTTTGTTTAGAGTATTGTAGGAAGGCATTAGAACTTGTGTTCAACACATCGCATTCAACACTTATATCACAATATCTAAAACTGTGCATGTCGTTTTTTGTTATTGCACTAATTGCAGTATTGTAACTATCCATTACACAGGTTAATATTAAACCTTTGGGACAGAGCTAGGCTTGGCATATGCCCCGGGTCTCATGCTAATTGCCCTGGTCTCAAGCTTACTGCTAGTGTATATGTGGTGAGCAGGAGGGAGATGTGTGACCTGATGGTGATTTGTAGTTCCACACAGTAATGCTATGGTCTGTAGCTAGAGTGGGTTTCAGGCCCT
>WMED01008856.1:0-16658 GCA_019650415.1 Pipa parva | reverse complement strand
GCCTCACTTCGGAGCTTCCTGAATAACCCCCTTAGTCTTTAACATAATGCTGGCTTCCAAAACAGACTACTACATATACTATTTAACAAACCTGTTGTCTTTACTACCAAAAATGTTGTGGTCTATAATTTTAAATTATTTTTTTACCCACACCACCACCACCACCACCACCACACACACACACACACACACACACACACACACACACACACACACACACACACACACACATCCCTATTGCAGTGACTATCCCCTTTGCTGTTTGTTTTTTATTTCCTTTTGGGTACTGTTTCTGTGCTCCCCACCATACCAGTAGCAGTTTAAAGTGTAGGCAGTTTAGACACAGTTGGAGAATTCTGTGGCTAAGACGTAGAGTTGGCAAATATGCAAAGAATTCTCTCCTTGCCCTGAGGAGAACTGCAACTCAGGCTCCCTTATTGGTTAGTAGTGGTTCCATATAGCTCAGTTATTAGTTATATTGGCACCTCTGTTCTGACCGGTTCTTGGAAACTATTAGTTAACAATTGGGGTGAAAAACTGTTTGCTACTTGTAAGTATTCATTTATTCAGTGAGCAAGTCTTCTTAATGAACCATAAAAAGAAGCTGCAATTTTTTTCAATACAGTTTTGTGTCTTATGGTCTGTAGAATTAAAAGTTAAATTGAGCATACTTTCCTCATTTTCTCTTTGTGACAAGCATATTTCCATCTTTAAAAGGTCCACACACTCAGCCCTAATCTTTTTGCTGTTATTTCAAAATGAATGAAATTCTGAAACATTAGTATACTTAAACATTTTTGGATTCCTTTGGCTTTACTCCACCAATACTTTTTCATTTGTAGCTTTAACTTCTGTCATGGATACGTTAAAACTTTTTAATATATTTTTTTGTAAATTGCCTTTTCTGTTCATAGTATTGTTTTTTAACCATATAAGTGGTAGCCAACTTGGATATAGATTTCTGTATACAAACCCTTATGGAATCAGTGGTTTCTGCCTGTATCTTGAAAAAAAAAAAAATCAGAATGCAGTTTCCAACCAGCATTACCCTGGAAAATAAACATTTTAAAACCAAAGTCAATATAAATATTAAAGGCTTTATCTTGAGACCAGAATGATTAACAGTTTGTGTTGGTTTTTTGTAACTGAACTCCTAGCAGAAGATGGCAGATCTACATTTAGACCCTCACCAGTAAAGTACACTATGGTGTACGCATGAGTAAAGGGATTAAAATTACTTTGTTTGTGCATTTTGTAGTACCAAAGTGCTGAACTTGTCCTCTGCATTTTAGCCATCCTTTCTTTGCCCCCATGGATAATGTGCCTTATGTGACTCTCTGCAGCTATCTTTTGTGAGCAAAACTGCAATTAATTAAATTACACTGAAATCTGCTCTTCAGGAATGTAGACTGCAAGTAATATGCGTTATTTAAGTGACACGCTCTACCAAAAAGCTGCAGGAGATTGCACAAGGGTGTCTTCACCTATTTGAGCTGTTAACATTGGAGGCCATTTATTAATTTTTTTTTTTTACACTAGAATTATAGGATTTAATATAGTTCAGCAGCTTGAATTCAGTTTCTGGTTTTACTTTTTTAAATTTTTAGAGGTTTTCTAGGTGTAAGTTTTACATTGAGTAGTTGCACATTAGAGCTGCGTTATTTTTTTTGCTTAAACTTTTTTACACTTATCACAGAATTAAAACTTAACAATAATCTGTACAGCACAAATAATTGTCATATGTCTTGCTGTTGGCAGAAAGATCTAAGAACTGTATTTGTTATGTACTAATGTTTCATTAAAGTGTTAACACTGAGAAAAAAAAAAGTTGTTGATGTTATTTATTTCAGCTCTTTGGTACTTCTGACATCCAGTGGTCACAGTGCTGCATAACACTTATGCTAGATAATTCATACATTTTGGTCACCTTAATTGTGAATTTAATTTGTGACGTCTTTTTCCTTTTTAAAGTTTTTTCTTCCAAATCTCTCTTGCTTACATTTAAATAGTCATGAGATTGTTAGGGTCTATTAACCTAGCAAACCAAGCAGTGCTTTTAAAATACAGCCATGAAGAAAGGGTATATTATGCAGGAATGGATGTAATTAAAATTATAAAGTTAAGCCACAGAGTAGTTGATTATCATTTTATTTTTGCTGGGGGTGGAAGGTTCCCATTTGCTATCAAATAGATGAAACAGAGCATAAAAAAAGCATATATTTTTTAAATATAGAATAGATTGTCACTTCTACCGTGCAGTTTCTCACTCTCCAGAGAGAGGTCAGGTTACATGCATGTAATTTTGCTTGTTTAGCTTTTTTGAGATCAGTAAATGTGGCTCAATGTGTCATTCAGCTAGTTCTGTAATTTGAGCATGTGAATATTATATGTAGTTTCACCAAAAAAAAGAATGGCAGACTCAATGTAGGGGCTTTATTAATATCTGGCATTCAACTTCAAGCCTAACTTTTGTAATATCTAGGAATATCTGTCATGGCAATTCAAATGGGAATTTTTATATTCATGTTTTAATGGTCCTTTTAATCTATGCTTAGGTTGAGCTACACTATCAAGTTCACTGTAGCATTTTTTTTTTAAATGTGAAAATTTGGAGAAAATATGTACACATTAAGAAGCTATGCTGTTACCACACAATCAATAGCAGGGGATGCTTTCTTATTTGAATATTGTGTGCGTTTTCCAGCTTTAGGAATGATGGTGAAGGAAATGTCTTGATTATGTTTAACAATAGGCAGACATACAAAGAGAACAGAGATAGTGATGTCACATACAGACATCATTTCTAAGTAGGTAAAATGTAAATTAATAGTCCACTGTGAAGAACTAACTTATCCCTATGTTTTATAAACTGGAAGTTTTTTTTTCTTTTATAGAAATTGTCTAAAAATAAAGTAGTTGCTTCAAAGTTGTCTGTTTGGCAAAAATTCATAAAATGGGTAGATTTTGGAGGGATTTCACTACACTGTAGAAAAGGCTTTATGTTGACTTGTCATCAAATTAAATGTAGTAGAAACGTAGAAGTAGAAAAAGATGTGTGTAATACAGGGCTTTCTTTAGAAAGGAAACACCTATCCCCCCCCTAGCCTAATGTGGGCTATGGTGTCATAAGGAAACCATTGTAGTGCAGTCTAGTGTAATGCAGTGTTTCAGGTAAGAGACCTGTGCAAAGGCAGTAAAATGTACATATAAAAGATGCTTTTATAAAAACTGCATATTTTTAATCACATAAAATCAGTGATTTTTATGGTTGACAGAAATTAAATAGGAGGGTTTTCCCCTTTAAAGAAGTATGATCATCCAAGTTTTTAATTTTTAAATAAACCTGACTCCCAAGCAGCAGTCAAGCCAAGAAGCACAATACATTACTTATACCTGTAATTATATAACCTTACTTAAATGGCCAAAACATGTCTGTTCTTTGCTTAAAAAATGAAAATAAATTCTTTTTAATCCAAGATAGGTGTGCTGTTTGGATATTTCAACATGTTTTCCTGGCGAACACAGAAACTGGCACTCTGATTTAAAGAAAAAACTCTACATTGGCATCAGAATTTGCTTGAAATAGTCAACTATATTTACTAAAATAAAGTTTGTACGTGCGTGTGTGTGTGTGTGTGTGTGTGTGTATATATATATATATATATATATATATATATATATATATATATATATATATATATATATAAAAAAAATATGATCATATGTCCTGATAATCTGTTTAATTGGTGGGCAAGCAGAGGATGGTGGTGTATTTATTTAATTTATGTATATATAGAGATTTATAGATAAGAGATTTTTTTTTTTATAGAGAGATGTTTTCAGAGATTTATAGATATATATCACAAATCCTTATGCTTTACATGATAGACAAGTGCAATGGTATAATTATGGCACTGGTGGATGGTACAGTGATGTTTATACATATGCAAGAAATGAAAGGATGGGGATGATAATATCCCTTTAAACAAAAATGAGAAGATATCATACTATTCAATTACATTGATATTAAGCCATACTGATAATCTGAAGCAGATGTTGGATGTAATAGAAAAGATTATGAAGGCACTGTTTCACCCAAGCATAAATTTTGCAGTAGTTGGTAGATTTGCTTTCTAAGATGTTTTACAGAAGCAATGAGACACAGGCGGGGCTGGAGACCAAATAAATGAGCAGACCACTGCACAAAGAAGATGAGAACTCAGATGGTTAGTTCTAAAACTAAAGAACTCCATGACTGCTATAACATACTCTCAAAAACCACTGTACTCCTAATTCCCCCCCTTCTGCAGTCAAAAGAAGGCTTGTCATATCAAGTCAACATAGAATAGCTACTAGAAGAAAGGCATTTCTACAAAGTGTAAACAAAGTCATTAGACTCTTTTATGCATAATGTAAACAAGGACTAGGTGCTGAACAATGGCAGAAAATGGTGTGAGAGGACAAGACAATTTTTGGCTTAACAAAGGACTTTTTGTAGATGCCATGGTGAGTCCAACATGGATGAGAGTATGCTGTCAACAGTGAAGGATGGCAGAAGTAGGGTTGGGCTTGGCTGGGCTGGGCTGCTTTTCTGCAAACAGATTTGTTCAAAATATATGCTACCTTCAGTTATAAAATGTACTGAAACAAATTTTAATTCACTACAATTGGTCACTGATAGCATTGTTGCCGTGCAACTTTGGGGTTTTGGGGTTATTTTAACACAGGGCTTCCTCTAGATGGATTTTGTTGATTAGCATGGGTTTCCTCCTGCAATCCAAAGGTATACTACTACAAATTAGCCTTTGGCTTTGTGATTGTGTAGAGAAATTGTGCATAATAATTGGATTGCAAACTCCAGAGGTACAGGGACTGAAGTCAATAACTAATCTCTGTAAGGCCTGGGGCACACTGGCTGTTCTGTAGCTTGGCTGGAAAGATAGTATGTGTTAGTATACTGTGGTCCTGGCCTAAGGGCAATGGCACATGGAGCATTTTGACAATAGTGGTAGTCACGAAGGCAGCAATGAGTGCCATTGCTCTGAATAGAGGCCTCATTAAGGTAAGTGGTAAATGCAAGAACATACATTTTTCTCAATTTTACCGCTTCCCATAGTTACTGACAGGGATCCCCATTTAGAGCAATGACAATTGTTGCTGCTTTGTTTCATTGACTCTGTGGTCGTGGCAGTCAAAATTCTCCATGTGCCATTGCCCTAAAGCACTACATAATCTGTCTATATAAATAACTCACTACATACTAACTTTTTGGATGTAGGGCAATGACCCCAGACATGTGATTAAGGTTGGAAACAATGGTCTCCAGCAAAAAAAAAAAAAAAAAAAATTCTCTTTGTAATATATTAAATGGCTTCCACTGATCCTTACTTCTTCCAAGATGTTTGAAGCATAAAATTACACAAGAGTATTGAAAAAAATGTGGGGGTTTTTAGGCAAATGTGTGACTTTGGTTTAATATATTTTGCTTGAACAATTAGGTTTCTTTCTTGTACACATTATAGTTGTTTTTTGGATGTCACCATTTTGGTTTGTCTATCCAGTCATCTAATTACCCAAATGCTCATTAAATAAATGGATTAGTTGCTTCAAAAGAAGTCATGCCCCTCTGTTTAAAAGGTTGATCACATTTAGTCAACCAACTGGATCGTATAGCTTCAGATCTAGTAATTGAAGGATCCTCAATTAAACCAGATGGGGGGAAAAAATGATGAGAGGATCCCAAGAAACACAGCAAATGCTTTGTAATTTCAAGATAAATAGGTGGCCTGCTAATGAATAAAGCTCTAGGCAATATGCGAAACCACTGATGCACTCTAATAAGCATTACCTATTATTCCAAGTTCACAATGTGCCTTTTGCAATATTAAAGGTTTTAATCTTATGTTAAAGTTGTAGTTTGGCTTTTGTAAATGCCAAACTTTTGTTGAAACATTTCTGGGTGTAGGTTGTAGTCAAACCTTACTTTAGATATAGGGAAGTCTCTGTGCATCCAATGACAAGTAAAGTTTGATAATAAAGGGTCATTGATCCTGTAAGGATAAAGCTCTATCAGGTGTTTGGTTGTTGTTTTAAATCCTCCTTAAAAGTGTAACAAATTTCCAATAAAATGTGACAAGAGGTCCATTGAGGTCAGTGAGTGACTGCGTGATATTTTGGAGTGTGTAATGTTGTGATGCAGTTACAGTGGCACAGAACCTATTACTGTATTTTTGTTCTATAAACTGCACTTTAACAATACACATCTGCATGAGATCATTTTGTCATGGTTACCACTTTATATAAAGTTGCAAGGCGATTTGCTAGTCACCATAAAAATCAATGGGGCATATTTTATTTTCATTTCAAAACCAACTTGAAGTAAAGTTGCAGATTCCCTTACCAAAGAGGTGAATGGTGTCTTGTAGTATGTATGCACAAAGTGATGCATAGTTATGTGTAGTGTTGTCAGCCTCACAATGTGCAACTAACACTAAGTGAATGATACATCTCTTTCTGTGTCACCATATCCTGATTCATGTCACTTGGGCGCAGTGTGTGAACTGTTGCGTTACGCCACACTGTACAGCCCTGCCATCAGCCCCCCTACTTTGCCAGCTCAAAGATCTGGCAAAAATCAAACTCTGCAAAATGGGAGCAAGTACGCATTGCTGAATTTGCTACTTCAGCCGACTCCAGCGCCTGTCAAATTATCTGCGCAAGTACACACAAGATGGCACGAAGAACTGTGTACATCCACGACCATCGTAAGTGTCTGAACTGGATTCAAATTCAACAAAATTCGACACCTAGAGTTTGCTGAATGCCTGAAGATGGGAAGTGCCGAATGGATGAGAGTTCAGACCAGTATGAAACTGTATGGACTTTAATGAATAAGCCCCGACATTGTTGAAATATAAAAATTCAAAAGTGAGTTAACACATGGTAGTTTACTATAATTTACACTGCAGTTACTTTCTTTCCAGTCCTCAGCTTTCTGGTCGTTACAGCATTATTATTGAACTTCTATGTAATCTGTCCAGTCAAAGGGGATTTTTCCTTGAGGTCTGCTGTTGTAAAGCGCTTACGCCATCATATAAAGACAGTATGTAGCACTGAGTAATAACCAAATACATAATAAAATCAAATTATGTTTCTGCTTGGTTTCAATGTACATTGCTACTTGGGAATCATTTTATGTGTGCTCTACAAATGTAAAGGTCACCATATATCTTTCTCCATTAATTACTTGATCTCTTTTCTTTAGAAACATGGCAAACTAACAAGTTGTACGGGATGCAAAGCCCAATGCAGGTGCTTTGATATGACTCAGTGCATTGGTACAAATGGGCACATAGAGCCATATTGTTCTACAGCATGCATGAACAATCACAAGGCTAAATATGCAAAACCTTCAACTCAGCCAGCTCCGCCAACTCCTCCAAGTAAGTGAACAGATAATTTTTTCTTTGCAAATTGTTCAAGTTGTCTCTGTCTATATTCATAGATTTGGATAAGCATTATATGTAAATGTATGTGTAGAAATACAGTGGTTGTCAAACTGAGTGGCTCAAAAGAAAACCTTATCTGGCTGTGAAGATTTGGTCTTTAGTTCTCCTTTAAATGTTATTTGGCAGGGTTAATATTAAAGGTAAAAAAGAATAAAGACTTATTAGAAACCATGCCTCATATAGAGGTGTATCGCTTCCGTCACAGCATGAGCTGTGCTGTAATTAGCCGGTACTCGAAGCTTGTCCATTAGAGCAGGCTGACTGAGAAGCCAACGCAAAGCTCCTCCCAACTTGTTTCACCAGTGGTGATAAATGGTTAAAACATCATCAAGTTCATTGCGGGGGCCAATGAGAACACTCCCCGCAATGAGCGCAATGGTGTGAAGTCAGCAAAACTACTGGCAGGAGCTTCAGGCTGGCTTCTCAGTCAGCCTGCTTGCTGATGAACAAGTATTTGGTGCCAACTAATTACAGCACAGCTCATGCAGTGAGTGTAGCGATACACCTCTATATGAGGCAAGTCTTTCTTCTTCCTTTTTTTATTTTTAGGTCTCCTTTAATTATTTGCTGTAAGTGATGTTTTTCAAGATGTCCTTTTCTGTAATATTCAATTGACCCATACTTTGCAAAGACCTTTAATGATAACTGCGTATTTTTTTATTTTTTTGGAGTGATGTAATGAATAGTAAGAAACACTTTTTCAGGATTCTCAGACTGCCACCCAATATAGCAGTATTATACTACTACTGTAGTATATCAAGGCTACAATAATGCCTGAAAGCTCTTGCTAGTGATGTGTGCAGCTGTTTGTATTCTAAATGTGGTTTATTATGTAGTTGCAATTTAAAATGTGTATAATCACAGGCCTATCACAGGTCTATGTGATAGAATGGTCAATCATCTGAACCAAAGAGAAACAGTCTTCTATTCCCCCGATGAGACTTTTTTTAGGCAATGAAGTTGCCCCAATTTCATTTTATGGCAATCAGATATACACCTAAACTAGTGCGGGAAGTGATTGCTTTCTTACCACAATGATACTTTTAGTATTACTTATTTTTTTAGTTTATTTGGTAGTGCAGTAGAGAGAATATATTTTTCTATATAAATACTGTAAAAGAAGTGATTAGTACTTGTAACCTAAATTGTGGGGTTTTATATATATTGATTGTTTTCATTTTAATGTGCAGATGCGGGAATTATTTGTCATTTTTGTAAAAGAAACTCGTTACCTCAGTATCAAGCCACAATGCCAGATGGAAAATTATACAACTTCTGCAGTTCTAGTTGTGTAGCAAAGTTTCAGGTTTGTATGTCTTGTTTCTTTGTGAGAGACGCATTTGTTTAGTGTTAACTGGCTATGTGTAAGAATGCAATTTACTATGAGAGCACCATAGATCTCTTTTGAAAACATTTTATATGGATATGTTTTCTAGTAAGCAAAAATCACTGTGCACCATCAGCAACATGCGCCACATATAACTTTAAAGTCCCTATGACCAATGAGTGAAGTTTCTCCAACATTGGTTATTTAAGTGAACTCCCCCCCTCATTTAAAGAGGAAGTAATCAAGAAACATTTGCTATATGCAAAATGTTTTTTTTTTTTTTTTTTTTTTTTTTAAATACAATTTGTACCTCAGTGTGCAACAGATTGATCGTAAACTCACAATCATAGAAAGTTGAGTATAAAAGTGAATATACTTTTGGGAGACTTCACGGTTCTCCAACGAAGGAAACCTGCACTTTATTAGAAACTACATTACTCATCTCAGACTCAGAGAGAACCTGTGTACTATAAGATTGCTCATAAAAAAACATTTTATATTTTAAACCTTTGCAAATTCAGAGTTATTTTTTTTATTCAGACAACTAACCCTAACCTATGGAGGTTGTTCTGTTACATTTCTTTTTAACATATGTGTTTTTTTTTCTAGAGCTTGATGTGCACATTTGAATAAATTTAACTAGGGTTGCACCCCTGTCATTAATGGTTCTTAAGATATGCACTGCCTCACTTTTTTTTCTAGGAGCTGCCTGGGCACAGAAAATCTAGTATCTTTTTTTTTTTTTCTACAGGACAAAATCACAACATCTGCCAAACGTTTGCTTTTATTCCAATGCAGGTTGCAACAAATTAATAATCCTGAAATATTGTCAAAACTGTGAACTGTGTGAAGGATCCTGTGCAAGGGATAATAAAATTTAATTCTGTAATAGCAGGGAATCAGAAGAAGAAAATTATGACTATGTATTAGAAAAAATGTTTTCTATGAGATAATTAGATTTTATCATATTTTTGAACAATATAAGAAATGCCTTTAACCTCAATTTTCTGAGAAAGCAGTATTTGCTACCTTTAGATTAACCCCTATGATTAATGTTGGTTTAGGATATGTTGAGGGAGTTGTGAATTTAAAAATACTTTATTCAAGGTGTTAAATAATCTTTTAGTTGCACTTTTCACCACTTTTTCAAATCTAATCTCAAACCATGCCATCTGCAGACAAAACAATTATTTGTAATTTGATGTATCATGGAATAACAATGCATTTTCTTGAAATGACAGAGCCCTTGTTGCATTGGAGCACTTTTTTGCAATATGATTTGAGAAAAAGTATAAACAAAAACTTTACTTTTTTGAGCATGGAGTAGCATTGCCCCCATAATATTTATTTGTAGTCCTTTAATTACATTCATACCGTTGTGTGGTCCAGACAAGCTGTTCAGAACAGCATAGATGGAAAAAAAAAAGACCTAGTCAAAACATGAGAGATGATTATATTTCATATAATGATGTACCAGTGCTATGTATGGTATGATGATCATTTTTTGTTTGCATGTACCTGCTAAGGTTGTAATATATGATCGTTTTTCTTTCAGGCACTTAGTATGCAGTCTAATACAAATGGCCAGCATATCGCCAATGATATCCAATTAAAATGTAACTACTGTAAAAATATGTTTTCTTCTAAACCAGAAACACTGGAATGGGAGGTAAGCAATGTTTCTCTGCTGTGAATACATGATTGAAAAATTGCTGGGTTTAATACTGGAACTGAATATCCAGGTATCTATGCCTAAAGTTTCAGGAATACCATAAATCCAGTGTCAAATATGCATATGCGCTTTAAGCCTCCCCAGCCAGTAACGCTGACAGCTTCCTCAGTAACTGACTGGGGAAGCTGTCAGCGTTACTGGCTGGGTAGACTCAAAGTGCATATGCTTTGACCTCACTTGTAGGATTGTGGTCATGTGACCGCGCACGCCTCTAAGCTGGGGAGCTCAAAGCATATGCGCTTTGGGTCTCCCCAGCCCTATGCTAGACTAAACAATGTCATTTTTTTGGTGATGGGTGCACTTTAATGGGTGTTTTTATTCCCCTCTACCCATTAAAATGCATAGCTTTTATTTATTAAAATCACTTCTAATTCATAATAACAGTTGTGTATAGACATAATTGCTAATAAAAATTAACTGAAAATAAATGTCTTTTATAACTAGTGTAGAGGCTTTACAGTAATCAACTGGAATTCTGTACTGTGAGGAGGTTTAGTTTTTTCAATATCTCCAGTTCAGCTTCATTATAAATTTCCCCACAAAATGTGTACAGACGAAACTCTGAAAACTCTGAAATATCTGCATTTGGGATATATGAAATCATATCTAAACAATACATTAGATAAGCGCACTGTATTTGTATGTGGCACCTGTAAAATATTTTGTATCTTTTGATATGTATTCCTTGGTGCAAATTTTGTTACATGTCTACCTGGCATGTATAGAGCAACCTCTCTCACTCCATGTTAAATAAAAATGCCTTAAGAGTGTTTCAATATTTTTCCTTCTTGATAATGTACTTTTAAACATGTGATGTTTAATTCTAAAAGAAATGTATTTTACTGGGATTATATCTTTTTATTTGTAACTGTTTTAGAGTAAAGTCCATCAGTTTTGCAGTACTACTTGTTGTGATGACTACAAGAAGCTTCATTGCATAGTTACGTACTGTGAATATTGCCAGGAGGAAAAGACCTTGCATGATACTATGAAATTCTCTGGAGTCAAAAAGCCTTTCTGTAGTGAAGGTGCGTTAACGTTTCAGAAATACCATTTTATGCAATACTCGTATAAATTAAAGGAGAACTTTAGTCAGATTACATATTTACATATGCAGTACTATACCCTAGTGAGAAGCATTTCTCCACAGTAGTTGTTTCATCAGATGCATAATGAATGATTGATTACACAACACTGATAAACTCCCATACCAGGAAATGTGTGTGTGATGTGTACTGGCCAGTTTTCCATGTAAACATGAAAGGGTAGCCTTCCCCAGACATTTTTGCCCTACTTACTACTTAACGGCTGCGCTCACAAGTCAGCTTTCCCTCTGTAATCTCCTTCATTCCAACTTCATTTATTCGGCGAAAAGGTCAGCACACTGCTTAACCAATATCAGTCAAGCAGCTTTTTCTTCTCATGTTGCCTGACTTGCAAAACAGAAAGAGGAGTGGGGAAGGGGAGGAAAGCGGCAGCTCTCAGGAAAACTAATTAAGGGAAACAAACGGCAAGTATTATTTCTTCCCTAAATGTTTTTTTTAACTATTTGTGTCGGCAATTGACTTAGTATAAAGGAGCTTTATATGTACGTGTGCAGTTATATCAGCACTATAGTGCTCCATTAACTTAACACAATGAAGCAGAAAATACTGGATTTTATGGATTAGCAAGCTCCTTGCGCAAAATGTGTACTTTCACATTTCTATAGAAGAAATGTATTTTAAAGGAGTTTGGGGCTTTTCTAGTCAAACAAGTTGACAGTCATTGTATTTCTTCAAAACTGCTGTAGCTAAATATCACCCAGAATGGTTACACAAGGCCCATCACAGACATGTTATGTGGATGTGCAAAACCGGTAAATGTCTTGTCCTCTTTATAAGGTTAATATTACAGACGTTACAAAGACTTGTAAAAAGGCAGGAAAAGGTTTCCATCTTTATAGTTGGCAGTACAGATGAAATCTAGTACAAGTCTTCCACCCCACTAAGTGTATTTATCAAGTATGGCAGTTGAGAATGTAGGTTGAAGGCTTCTCTGAAGTATAAATAAACATTACGAAATCTGAATCTGAGTCCCTCACAATCAGTTGTAATCTATCTAGGTTGTAAACTGCTGTATAAACAGGACTTTGTAAGGCGACTGGGATTAAAGTGTGTGACCTGCAACTACTGCTTTCAGATGTGTAAAAGGGGGGCTACAAAAGAGTTTGATGGCATGCTGAGAGATTTCTGTGGCGAGGAATGTTGCAAAAAATTTCAGGAATGGTATTACAAGGTAAGGTTTTAAAATATATTTTTCAGATGTCTGGCTGCTTGAAAATTTTTTTGTAAATTGGTTTAAATCTGTGCTTTCTCTTACATCGTGGGGGAAACGGGAACACTAGGAAAAAGGTGCCTCCCACCAGGATGTATAACACTGCAAGGATCTGACAAGATCCTCCCACTTTCCCTTTTATCCCTGACTCTTCTTTTTCACAATTCAGCTTTTTTTCTGTGTCCTCTCCACATGAAGGTTCTCAGGACAGATACCTCTAGTGAGGTTTGATGCAAGGATTATTTCAGTCAGTGATTAGCACTGACACCAGGGGTGACACCTGAATTTGGACCATCATTTTGGACTTCTATGCAGTATTAAAGGAACAGTCTGTGCAAAATTGAAAAAAATGCATACGTTAGCAAATACGAATTACTAACTTTTATTAAATGCATTTTATTTTCTATTTTGCCCCTAAAACAAAATATCTTAACTGTTTAGAAGCACTTCTGTGTTTTACGATTCCATCTTCATCTGTGCCACCGACACAGATGTCCCTTTCAGTGTGCAGCCCTGCGCTGGTATCTCCTAATAGTCACATGGAAGAGCGGCGTATCATCAAGGGGAGACTGGTTGATGATGCGCCGCTCTCCCATGTGACTATTAGGAGATGCTGGCGCCGGGCTGCACACTGAAAGGAGAAGATCGCGGCTGTGAAGAGGTTCTGCTCCAGGATACCTTCGAGTCGGCGGCACAGATGAAGATGGAATCGTAAACACGGAAATGCTTCTAAACAGGTAAGATATTTCATTTTAGGGGCAAAATTGAAAATAAAATGCATTTAATAAAAGTTAGTAATTCGTATTTACTAACATATGCATTTTTTTCAATTTTGCCCAGACTGTTCCTTTAAACTTGTTAGGAAAGATGTTTCAACTGGAGTAACAATTATTCTGGCCTTTTCACTTCTGAGGGTGCCATGTTCACTCTCATATCATAATACACTAAGAAATGGTGGTGGAAGAAAGGCTACAAAGGCAGCAGTCAGTGCAAACCCTTTATTGGGTGAATAATTACACGCAACATGTTTCAGGTGGGTGCCCTTTGTCAAGTGTACAAACAAACTAGCCCAACATCTTAATAAAGAGAAAACCCCACTTCATATCAGTGATCATGTGGGTAATACAATTTAGCATAGTAATATCACATGTGCATATATTCAATTAGTGATATTAACATCATAATGACTGGTAATATTTATAAATGTATGTAGTACAAATTGAAAAACATTACACCATATTGTGAAAAGAGTGATACACATGTAAATTAATGCAATATAGTAAAAAGTCCATTGTTTTAAAGTCTGTTTAATGGACTACCTTCTTCCTAAATGAAAAAAAATCATTCATGAAAAAAAAACCAAGAAACTGCTTTCCACTAAGCCTATCTTATGGATTGTGTAACAACATAGTCTCCTGTAATATGTAGTAGAAGTTTTTTTTACTTACAAATATCTTTAACTGCATGGCAGGAGATCCGTGTATTAGTAAATATTCTTGCAAAGTATATTAGAGTAATGATTGTTAAAGGTAAAGGTTCTTAAAGGCTCTCTCAATCAAGCCTCCCTTCCTAATTTTTCACAAAGAAAAAAGTTGTGCTCAGCACTCCTTCCTCCTTCCTTCCGAAGGTAGTGTCGTAATTTCACATCAATGAGGAAATAGTACTTCCTTCCTTCTGTCCTCATTCTTAATCCCTCAAGGAGTCTTCTACTTTCTCTTGGTGTGTTTTGGGCACTTAAATTCTACATTTCTCGTTCTTAGAACTTCAGATTGTGACAATCTCTTTGTAATTCCTGGGGATTCGCGTAAAGGAAAAGCAGTTTCAAAACCTTCTTTTTCCCCCGGGATCAAGGAGACAATTTATAGGGCATACATAGCAAAGGGCAAGACTCCTCCCTTCGCATACTCCACCAGGGCAGTGAATACTTCTTGGGCCTTAAGAAATCTTGAGTCTGCTGAACAGCTATGCAAGACGGCTACCTGGTCATCTTTGCATACCTTTACCAAATTCTACAAAATTCACACCTTTGCTTCTTCAGAAGTAGCCTTTTTAAGTAAAGTCTTTAAGTCCATGGTTAAGACCTAATCTGTTCCATGTGGGCCCACCCTCTTGGGACACTTTGAGATGTCCCAGTGTTCCTGTGTCCCCAGCAACATAAGAGAAAAGGAGATTTATACTTACCGATAAATCTGTTTCTCTTAGTCATAGGGGGGACAGGACTTAATTCCCTGCTAAACTGTTTTGGTTACAGTATTACTGTTTTCCATGTTATTAGCCATGTTTTCATATTTGACCTGTGCAGTCTTTGGCAATCACAACTGAATTGGGAAGTAAAACAGGCAGGGATATAAGGGAAAGTCTGAGGATCTTGTCAGATATTTGCAATGCCCCACCTCCTTATGGGAGACAAATTTTACCCAGTGTTCCTGTGTCCCCCTAATGACTAAGAGAAAATGATTTTGTGGTAAGTATAAATCTCCTTCTTTTTTTCAAATAAAATCTAAAAGTCCTGTTTTTGTTCATCAGGCAGCACGGTGTGACTGTTGTAAAACCCAAGGAACCCTTAAAGAGAAAGTCCAGTGGCGGGGTACTATAAAAAACTTTTGTGATCCACAGTGCTTACTGAGGTTTTACAGCCAGCAAAATGAACCTAATATGTCAACTCAGAAGGGGCCTGAAAATATGCAATATGGTAATTTTGTTGATGTTTTTGTTTAGTTTGTTTTATAATTATCCCTGAACCATTGAGCCGCAATCACATTTAACATTTATTAAGCATCACTCAATAAAATGTTCTGTGTTCACCTGTACTTTGTTCCCAAAAGCCTTGCCGGTTACCACAAATAACGAGAGGCTCTGGATTGCTAGATTTGAAGTGACTGTGTCTGTTCTCCAGCTCTGCTGCATGATCAGCTGGGCTTACGCTCATTAGCCTTCTGCCCAAAATATGAAAGAGAGGAAAAAGTAAGCTGTTTCAAGCCCTCTGACAGTCAGGCTTTACTGAATACAGATGCCACCATTAAAACCTTCATTTCTCACCAGGGACAAGTAAGCGTGTCTTAGCTTTGTCTCTTGGTTGAGAAACACCATTTTCTTACATTACTGCTTATATTGGATATTGTGCTGCATTCACGTGGTATATGGTTATTTATTTATTTATTTTTTTGTACATCTAACAAAATTATGTTCAGATGCTGAATAAATTATGTATTTGGATTTATCAGTGCTATTTTTGTTTACAGAACAGGGTTCTCAAACTGCACGGGCAAGAGTTCAGGTAATTTCCTTTCATTGCCAAATAATAATAGAAAGGTTTAGGCTATAGATGTTTTCACCTTAGATATGAACTTTTGTTTTTCAGGGAGCAAACATATCTTCTCCTGCAATGCCTAAAGATATGAAGAATAAAGCTGTTCTGTGCAAACCCTTATCCATGACAAAGGCCACTTACTGCAAACCTCACATGCAAACAAAGACTTGTCAGACAGGTAAGACAGGGTGCATTGCTAGACAGGATGGATGTTTTTTTTTTTGTTTTTGCAGCGTTAAATGCTCCAATAAAATAGTGTTAAGTTATACTACTGAAACAGAGAACTGAGAAGAAATAAATGTACACCATATTCAACATTAAAAGCATTAAAACCGGATAACTAAGTGTCCTCCATCATTAGTCAGTTGCATAGCTGCATTACGATACATGTGCTTAAAATGCACCTTTGAAAATAAAGCAGTACTTGCCTGCTGCAACTTATCTGTCTCAATCCTTGTGTTAGAA
>WMED01008855.1:0-16659 GCA_019650415.1 Pipa parva | reverse complement strand
GTCTCTGTCTGTCTGTCTGTGTCTCTGTCTGTCTGTGTGTGTGTGTCTCTGTCTGTCTGTCTGTCTGTCTGTGTGTGTGTCTCTCTCTGTCTGTGTGTGAGAAATTGTTTTCAAAGCCGACTAAACAGCAAAAAAATTGCTCACTCTTGGTCACTCCTAAGAGGGAACATTGGTGTTGACCACACAAAAATACAGAAGCAGCAATCTGAACCAAGCTGCGATGTTCGCATTGTATTTATTAAATATCATTTTTGCATTGCATTAGGGTTTGTAATATTTGGAACTATGAATACAAATGTTGTGTTGCATATTTTGAAGGTGCTAACTTATACAGTATATGGGAATTTGATAATACATTTCCTTGTGTGTATTTTCTGATATTGCTTCCATGGTACAGCAGATCAAAACAGAGTTTAAATCCCATGAGTATTGATCAAATCAATAACAGCCATAAATACTGGGTGCCAGGCAAATGATAACAAATGATTGCCATCTCCACAAAAGTGTTTGATATTTATCACACTAATCAATGAAGTGTTATGAACCCTTTGGTGATAAATATGCAAGTGACATCCAGTCATAGACATTATGAATGTCAAAGTGCAGCTGTGTGTTTTGAATAGTGACAGAGAAGCGTCCACCATAATAAACTGTTGGTGTGTAGGATTGTTTCTTTCTTTTTCTATGACATGCACCTCATAAAATAAATAATGGCAATCATAATCTTTGAGTGAATGCAATAGTCAGCTATTGTATTTAGTTTTCTATGTTTAACGCCACTATTATTTTAGATTTTATTTTAGTTGCTCTGTGGGTAATATTATTATAGGGACCACCTTCAGGCCCCCCTACCTCCCGAGCACTGTGGCGGTCTCCTTTAGATAATGAGCATATCAGGGGTTTTAAGCTCCTCTCCTGATACGCCCCTCCCTTCAGCTGCTGGCTTCTAAGTCTGCCTTCAATTCAGCTATGATAGGGCTTGCGATGCCCTTGTAATATTGGCGCATAGATGTGCTGCATAGTAGCATGATGTCAAGTACGCATGACTAAATTGACGACCCGATGCCCTTAAAGGGCCAGCACTATTTTATGATAGTAGCAGTTCTACCTCGTGGAATGCGAGGGAAGGACCTTGCTCCACAAGAGGATCCACTGAAGCCTACCCTGCCTCAGGAGGGGACTGGGAAGGACCCAATACCATTTTCCCATTGATATTATGGATTTTCCATAGAAATAAACAGATTGAAAAATTTTGATAGAATTTTCTATCAGAAACATCCGATATCGTGATTTCAGCAAAAATCATTAGATATTGTGATAACGGTAAACTCGATATAGTGATATCGGTAAATACATGGAAAGCGTGCATGTGATCAATGCGTCCTCCCTGGATGACGTGCATGTTCTTCATGTGACTTCTAGGAAATGCCAATGCGGGGTTTCACTAGGAATGTGGCTAGAGAGGAATGCACTCCTGAGAGGGATCGCCTGATTTGGATGCCGTAGAGTTGCCGGCAGTGTCTGAAGATTTAGAATCTGAAATATTTTTATCCTGAGATGAGTATAATTGCCTTTTCCATTTGCTGTAATAATAGTAGACAGTAATATAAGAATGATACATTTACAGTGATAGTTCTATCTGTTCTAACAGATTTATGTGTCAGAAGCAGGAATAAACTGCTCATTTATTCTGTTAGGAACAGGAGCATATGCTAAGTTCAGAAGGAGACCTTGGCAAGTGTCTGGAAACAGGCAAGGAAAACAGAGGACAGATCGCTGAATATCTTGGCTAGAAACAAATGTTACTGTGCTGGATGCAGAAAACTGTAGTGCTGACTTAGAGTACTTTGAATGAGCACCAATGCAGGAAACATAAAAGAGGTTTTATCCAAAGAACATGGCTCTTTAATGAAATCCAAAATAAAACAGAAACATGACAAGTGAACAGGCAAGTGCAGGTACAGACAGGAACAGGATACACAGAACTCGGGTACAGGACACAGGTACAGGTACAGACTCAGGACCCAGGATAACCAGGACACAGGTACAGGTGTAGACTCAGGACACAGGTACAGGTGCAGAGTGCAAAAGTATTAGTGAATCCTCAATGCCACCAGAGATTCAAGTTCAGCCAGAAACAGGGCACTCTGAGTAACTTGGACTGAAAGAGCTGCTGACAGGCAAGGCTGTGAATAACTTGGACTGAAAATGCAGCCAACAGGCAAGGCTGTGAATCCCCAGGAAATGCAGTGAAAGAGCTGCCAGATTAGAAGTCACAGTTCATGGCAGACTGGCAGGAGCAGAAAGCACAGAAGCTTTGACACGGACTCGGAACACAGGTAAACATATCAGGAAAATAATAGTTCAGGACTTTAGCTCAGAGAAAACGTCTGCTTACTGGAAGCTCTGGAATAAATGAGCAAGGAAAGGGAGGTGTGAATTGTTTAAATAGCCTTAGGGATAGTGAACAAAGACAAGACTCTGGATCCTGATACTTAGAGATAGTGGAAAAAGGCAAACAGAACTCTGGATCCTGACAATATGTGAATCATGTGAAAATAACACCATTTCACTTTTGGTGAATTTGCTTCACTATGAATCAATACACAAGGATACAACTCACTATGAATCCTGCTGCGGTTCAACTGACTGCCTGATTATGTGTTCTTCCTCAAATAAATATGCTGTTTAATGAATAAGGGGTATCAAATTCACATCTATCAGAGTGTAGCAATGCAAAGGAAGCAAATTTGTTATGCCTGACCAGTATGTATATTGGTAAATAACCCCGTTTGTATAAAAAAATAATTGAAAATTGTTTAACACAAAAAGACTGTAAAGGGATAGTTACTTTACAATTTATTTGTACACGAACTGCACACAATTACATTTAATTCAATGTTAATGCTATATGCAATTATTGGCAATTAACTGAATTATATTTTTCTGTTCTTTCAACAAAATATGAATTTTTAGCTTTCAGCTATAGACTTCAAATTATTAGAAAACCATCATAGGGAGAAAGAAAAACTATATTAGTCATGGAAAAATCAAAGTGTTTGAACAATACAAGTAATATATGAGGTTTAAAGACAGGAAGAACAACTATTTGTATCCATAACAATTTAAGCTAGTTAGAAATAAAGTATCCAAATTAAACTGGGAGTGATTTCAGATACTTGGCAAACATAGATAATGTTGTGGTTCGATCGAAAGATATTGCAGAGCAAATGAAAATAAATAATCTCTGGAACAATAAACTAATTGTGGTCTTGGAGATTACTTCATCTGTAGATAAATGGATTGAAATTATTTTTGCTAAAATACTTTTCTCCAGTGGCACAGCATATTTAGATGCATGCAACATGCTTAATTAATTTATTAAGTGTCATTATAATGCGTACAAAATTACAAAGAAGCCAGTACGTGGGTTAGGCATACAAAGCAGTGGAAATAATAAAGCATTAGTAACTCTAGGGATAACTCAAAAGGATATTTATACATTTGAAAAATAAAATTTTTGATAGGGTTAATGTTAGTGAAATAGCACTAATGTATTAATATCACCAATGTTGATATTTATAAAGCTTGTTTTTTCCAAATTTTTCATATAAAACTGCCTGATTTAGACTGGCAAAAAATCCATTATTTCTTATAGAGAAGGTCCTATCGCTTAACTACATTGTGATAAGTCTTCTCATTGAAAAAGACTTTTGATATCTAAAATGGAAGGTAAAAAAGAAAAACGCATAGTGTGCCAGATTATTATTTATCGATATATCGACCTTTTTCGTTATCCATATTTTTTTCTAACTCTATAAAATTTTATAAATTTACCCCTAAAGCTAATGTCATATTATTGTAGGAATGAAGTTAGGGGAGTGGGTACAAAAATTGGTGCAAAAAACATCTAAAACTTAGAACTTTTATTACTAATGTAATATCAAATTGCAGAATTTCAATGTACTATTAGTGATCCTATCAAAGCAAATTATCCCAAAATATTTGCCATGACTTGAAAATTAGCCAACTTCACATATACAATTGTAATTATATGCAATCTGGTGAATTGTTTCACAATTAATGTCATTATGATGACTTCATATTTATGCACCACTTCATGCATCAGTGCATTTATTCATCTTGTATCAAAGTGACAATTTGTAAAGGTGTATTGCCATGGAAACGGAATTACTTAGCCAAATAAAGTATAATATATCCCAGACTACTGTAGAATGGACATTTTAGTCATTTTTTGAACAATTAATATAAAGGGAAATATTCTTGCACATAGACTTCAAGCCTGGGGTGTCAAATTTTATTTTTTATCATCATGTCTCCAGTTTTTTAAAAAGAAAACAGGACAAAAGAACTGTTTTCTGCTACAGGCAGTGGAACACATAAACCCAACATGGTAAAATAACTGTCATTTTACAGGAAATTACATCAGTCTGGGTCCTTTGTATGTACTGTATGTATCAATTTATTTATAAAGCGCCACAAATTTAGGCAGCGCTGTACAATTCAGCAATACAAGTACAATACAAACAAGGGAAAAGTGCATTAAACAATACAAGTAAAATATCACAAGGATACTTCACTAAGTGCAAGGTAGTGATTGACACAAGAGGTTGGAGGTCCCTGCCCCATAGAGTTTAAGTATCCTTCCACAATGGGTTTGGTAACAGCTGCCTCCAATGCTTCTATAGTACATATGCCACTGGCTTCAGGATTTGAAACCTGTGATATATGTTCATATGTTATATGTTCATTGAAAAGTTACTTTACTTGATTCACTTCAGTCATTTAATAATTAAAATGATTTTTTATTGTTTTAAGTATTCAGTTAGCGTTAGGTTGGTTTTACTGTGCTTTGCCTCTTATTTTTGAAGTTGGTGCTGGATCTTAATGAAAGTATTAATTTCTCTGCTGAAGTGAATTGTTCACACGTAGGTGACAATTCACCCAAACTATAGCAGAGACAATTCTGCCTATTCACTTAACTGCAAATTCATAGTGCAATATTGCAAGTCATTTCTGTGCTTAGGAGAAGCAGTATTGTAGTGAATTCACCTAATAATGCATATTATTGGAAATTGTTATCTTTACATAGAAAACATAACAGTAGTATACACATATTAATACAGTAAATTACAGTGTTCCCGTTTTATTGCCTTTTTTCATCAGTATGGTTGTCAGTTATTTTTTAACATTGATCTCAATGGCACACAATTCCTAAATCATGTTGGCATTTGGTTGCCATATTTTCTAAGCCTACAGAGTGAAATGTCACCAAAATAGTAAGAGAAACTCTGTCATAACCCCCAATTCTCCATTCCATCTAGCAAAGTTTAAGGGGGTTAATCACTAAGGTGCAAATTCAACAGTCGAATTCGCAAACAGCGGATTCCCATAGTAAATCCACCAGAATTTCCCCATTGTAAAGTTGCAACAATTTTTTAATGTTAAGATTGCAACAATTTTCCCATAATAAAGTCACGACTGCGACAATATTCTCATTAGAAAGATGCGACTGCAACAATAGCAGCCTATTGCGATTGTCTTTATCTGGCAAATTCGCACCTGTACGCAACAATTCGGACTTTAGTGATTAACCTCCTAATTGGTGAATTCATGTCACAACACCTTGAAAACTCCCAATTTGAAGCATGAGGAATACTTGAAGTTTTGTTTCTTTTTTTTGCCAAGTGTTTGCGAAGAGGTATGTACGTGTCTGGCATAAACTGTTATTTGAAATTCATTTGTTAACTGACATTTCATCTAATTGGCTCCCTCATGTACTGGTCACCCACTTTCAAAAACTCTATTCATTACAAACAAAAACTCTGGGGCAATATGGATTCCTTAAAAATCCTTATTTTATATATAATAATATTTATAATCTACTTCAGTTCTTGCACACTTTTAGGACAGTTCATATATTTGCCATCTGATGGTAAACCCTTTATCATATATTTTCATGGGGAATCTTTTCATGGAGTAACCTACACTTTACTCCCTTTGACTCCTAACTAACTTAAAGTAATGTTCCTGGTCTCCAACTTCTTCAAGGCCAACTCTTCTAGCTTTTATATTAGGCCTTATCTGCTTTATAAACTCCTGCATCACTTCTAAACCCCATTATGAGGACTAATCCTAATCTACTACTTTTAATATATAAGGCCATTTGACAACAGAGAATTTTCTATAATCCAGAGCATTCTACATTTTTGGGGAGAAAGTTGTCATCTTTTTTAAGGGGATTATAAGAATATGATGTAGCCAAACTGGTTCAATTAATGATTATATAAAACGATCCTCTAAACAATATACTAATAACAACTTAAATATAATACAGTAATGCTTGAAGGAGCAGTTCTGCAGCAATCTATAACACATACACGTAATGATTAAAAAGAACAAGAATAACAGAACCAATTTAAAAAAATGTAAAAAAAAATATGAATTTCCATTTATGAACCAGCACTAGGCAGACTTGTTTTAAAATTGAAAGAAAAAAATTAAAATTGTAAATGAAATGTTCTGTTGAAAAATATGCATTGTTTATTTTCTGGATTAAGGGTACTTGCTAGTCTAGAAATATTTAGAGTGCACAAGAGTGTGCAATTTAAGATGAGATTTCAATTACCAGCATGTATTTC
The DNA here is from genome assembly GCA_019650415.1 of Pipa parva. Classification (NCBI taxonomy): domain Eukaryota; kingdom Metazoa; phylum Chordata; class Amphibia; order Anura; family Pipidae; genus Pipa; species Pipa parva. Next base: position 9,997 of record WMED01008855.1, on the reverse strand, counting down.
ATTCCCATTAGCCAATTTCTTTCAAATTCAATTACATTTCATTGTTTCAAGCATCATTAATATGCATCTACACACGCGCCATTCTTTAAAGACATGGAAAACAGTGAATGTGAAAAGAATGTGCTTTTTTAATATAAAATAGAACACAGAGCCTTTCTTAGTCAATTAGAATAGAATATACAATCAAAAGAAAAATATTTATCAAAATAAAATAGCTCTAAAATAAATTAATTGCATTTCCAGCAACATGTTTTTATATCGGTTTAGTTGCAATCTACTACCTAATAATCTACATATGTAGCTGAGCCAGTTTAATCATTTAACAATTCTTGATTAACTTTGTAGAATTCCATTTAAGATTAATAAAGACAGCACAGTCAATTTACATGCAGTCCTATGGAGAATGTCATGTTTGAAAAAAGGCAGCCCTGTTGCATTTCTAATAAATACTTGAGAGTGATTGTATATACAGTATATATGTATAAGTTTAAAAAATTAGAGCTTTATCAGCAATCCAAAATTCTTCCCCCTATCTTTCCAGTCCAGACTATGTTGGTTTCATCCGTTTAAGATTCATTTATGGTAATAACTAGGAATAATCAAAAAGCGGTAAATAATATAAAGTCCTGATTGTTTCTTATAATTTTATACCTAGGGTATTGCCAGAAATGAAACATCACTATCACTTAGAATGAAAAAATTTTTCCGTAATATTTCTTGTTTTTAAGTTCCAACATCAACTAGGTCATAAAGTATTTTACAGGTCTAAAAACCCATCCCCAAACTATTTTATTTTTTTATAATTTGACTACTGTACCATCAAAAGCCCTCTGCTCCCATTAAAAATTCTGACCAAATCCTGCAGAAGTTTTATGAAAATGCCAGTGGGAAAAAACTGTCAACAAACTCACCAGTAGAAACTAAAATTCCACACTACAAAGCCAATTAACAGTGCAAAAAAATAACAGAAAAGCCAAGTAAATTGAACACAAGTCATTTAGAAAGCTAAACCAGCAACAAAGTAATAATAACAGCTATAATTAACAATATATAAAAAGACATAACTTCAAAGAAACAATGTATCTATATGTTAAGCACTCAGTAAATGAAAAAAAGAAGTACCAGCAAAGAAACCTGCAAAAAGCAAAAGCAGTATCACATCAGCTAAAAAAGACAATAAACCTACAGCAACATAAGCAAACCCCAGCCTAAAATACAGTTGTCCTTTTAGCCTCCCACTCTGTGAAAGTGGCAGGGGGGTATGTATTTTTGGACATCGGTTTATTGGACCTCCCCCTTACTCCTATTCCTATTGCTGAGAGGTTGGGGATTATTTAAAGTAAGAGGGGTCAGTAACCTGGAGGGGTTCACCTCTTTTCACCCACTAAGTAATCCATTAAAGAGCAGTGTTGTTGGTCATTGTTGCAGCAGGATAAAAATATAATTCTTGAGAATTATGGTGAAAAGGCAGTTTATTGGATTGACTTCATTTATTAAATTATAAAAGATAAACGATTATAAAAATATATTAATTATACAAATAATTATAAATTATAAATAAGTTATATACAAAGCATACATACTTTCTTTCTTTAACAAATGCAAATGTTTGAAATAAATTATTTTGCATTTAAAATTTATGTATATGAATTCTAAACTTTAAAACCTGCTAGTTCTCAATTACTATACGAAATAATTTATATTTATAGTAAAGTTGCATATTCCCATTGTAATCTTTTATTCCGCATTTTACAGAAAGTCTGACCCCTTGACATTGCAGGGTCTATTTACTCACACTTGATTGGACTTTATATTGTACTTGTTCAACCAATTGCAAGTACTCTGTTTATTTTAATTAACACATTTTGTTATAACCTGTAAAATGGAAATATTACAGTAATTCCTTATTAAATTTGTTTTAATAAAAAAACAGTATCAGCTGCATACAAGGATAAATCATCATAATTAAATATTTTATAAAAGTTACTTCAGAAGAAATAGTGCCCCTTTAATCTGTCACTGAGTATTACTACATTCTGCATGTGTATTTTTAATATGGTGTACATTTAGTCATTGCTTAAAAAAGGTTTCATTCTCTAACTGAAAGCACTAGCAGTGGCATTTTGATAAATCACTTCTATAGATCAGCCAAAGTGATTAAAGGCATTAAGAATTTGTGTTTGCTCTGTGATATTTCACTAAATATATCATAAATCAAAACTCAAATAACTCATGAGAGCAGATTAAGTTAATTTATTCTATTGACTATTACATTGAGATCTCATTTGTGAAACAGCAGCATATGATCCACACTGATTTTCATGGAGTTTTAGTTTGCTTTGCCTCAAGCACTGATGGTGGAATTAGACCTGTCTATGTTAGCCATAACAATATTAATAACATTTCTGGGCAAAGAAATAGCGATGTAGAGTTGGTCATATGACATAAATATAGAGCCTTTATATTTGAAAAAGGGGTTATTTACTAAAGTGTCATTTCTCCTTCTCAATTGCATTTATAGTGAACTGTTGAATTTAATTTGATTGCAGTGAATTTTTGAGAATGGTTAAAAAATTTACATACAGAAGCAGACTGATGTAATTTTCACATGGATCTGCTAAAGTTGTCATTATGTTTTATAGGAGGCAATGCCACTTACAGAGGTCTAGTAACCCACAGAAACCAACCGGAAGTTGATATTCATAATTGAATTCCTATATACCAGTAAGTGCTATTTTGTTGAATGGTTGTTAGGACTTACTACACTTTAGTAAACAATTTCACCTGTTGATAACTTCCTCTATGTGTCATTATTTTGTTGCAGTTTTATTTCCCCTTTTTTTTCCCATTATTACCATAAATATGCAGCAATATTTTTTTATATTCATATTAATGGAAGGCAATTCCTATCTAATTTTGTAGCCATTTCAGTACATTGTTTCCAGAATAATACTTGGAAAATATGCTTATGCATCAAATTGCCACACCTGTTAAAGTGATACTAACACCAATAGGGTTTTTCACCATTCTAGAGATATTTGAATGTAATCTGTAAGCTACGATTTTGTAACTTTCGTCAGTGGCTTCTGTGAGCTGATTTCCTGTAGGAACTGATCTGATTGCTTTTTAGGCTGAGATTTATAAAAATAAATGCAACCCTGCAAAACTAAGTATTTTATTTGTGGACAGATTTAAAGGGGTTAAGAAAGCTTTATAGCTATAATCCAAATTTGTACTTACAATATAGATATTATTATTAAAACCAATGGTATTATTGTTTATTACACCATAAGACCAATGTACTTGTTTATAGTATTATTACTTCAAAAATTGTTATTAATAATTAAACATCATTTCAACTTTGCCCTAATTTCTTTCCAATTCATATTAACATCAAAAAGCAAAAAGGATACTTTTAATACTTACGCAAGTGTGGATTTATTGGTGCTGCAAGGCAAGAAAAAAACATACTGTAATTAAAAATATAAAATATAAGACATTTCAGTTTCAGTTGCATCAGTTAATCTGCACAAAAAAATTGTATGAATCATAAAAGATAATGCCATTTTTTTAATAATAATATTAGAAAAGTATGACATATATAATCAATGAAATGTGAAATTCCACAGCTTACTTAAACTGTGTTGTAAAGGGTTTCCAAATATTTTAAGATGAAAGCCTGAGTCAGATAAAACAAGGTTAATCAGTGAGGTGTCTATGAAAAAGAGGTAGAGGGGGAAAGTCTAGAGTCCATGGTGAAATTTATAAAACTTGAGAAAGTCGATTTCGAACTACTCAAGTTTTATCAATGTAAAAAAATGAGTGCCCAATCGATAAATGTAGATTGAAACATGTCGATTGAGTTTTTCAAATGGATTTTTCGATGGAAAGGTAGCCATACTACTAATGTAAAGCATACTACTTATGTAAAGTATGGCTACCTTTCCATCAAAAAATCTGATAGAAAAACTCGATTGAAAATTTTTAATTGGTAAAATTGATCGAAAAGTATTGATAGATATTCTTTCAGTTGGGCACCTCTTTTTTTTACACTGATAAATTTCGAGAAGTTCGAAATCTATTTTTTCAAGCTTTATAAATTTTGCCCGCGGTGTAAGCACTAGAAAGTGTGTGTGAGTGATAGCTCAGGGAGATAGATGGTTTCCAAAGCAGAGAAATAGAGATACACAATGTTTAAAAACTTGATGAGAGATATTTTCCTGCTGTTAGGTTAGAGCAAGAACCTGGTTGAAGAAAGGATCTCCAGTACTGTTGAATTTGATGCTTGTTCCTTGCCTGATCAATAACAATATTACATCCATCTATCTATATACTCTGTCTATCTGTCGATCTATCTGTCTACTCTGCCTGTCTGTCTATCTGTTTATTCTGTCTAATTATCTACCTTAATCAAATACATTAAATGTATTTATTGAAATGATTACAATTTAATATTCAGGTAAATAATCCTATATATTCATTCTAGCATTTTAAATCCTCCTTTGAATGATAGTAAGCATTGTTATTTGTATTTTAATAACATATTGACACTGACTGCTCAGGAAGACTTTTAAAGAAGCATGTTAGAAAAACATTTGTTAGACAAGAAAGCACAATCAAATGTATTATTGATTCATTTTTAAATTAACTAAAGAATAAAACAAATAATATTTTTATCTACTAAATGTTGCAGTCAGCCTGTAGTATAGCTATCTTTATATTTTAATGTTCTAATGCTAGTACAATACTGAAATGTAGCATTATATAAACCGTCAAATATAATTATCACATAGTCTTGACAGGTTTTCAAAGTTAAGGGAAAGCCACTGAAAGATTCAAAGTCTTGGTTTTAAATTTGGAAGTTGAGGATTTTTTGTAGCAACTTTATAAATATTCTCTATGATGTGTAAATATCTTATGTTATGGGGAGAGTCATACATACCATTATAGGCAGGGTAGGTAGCTGTTACTGGACTCAAGGGGGGTAAATAGGTATTTTCACAAAAAAAATGGTGTGGGGTCTTTTTCTGATATGGTGTGGAGAGAGTAAGGGGAGATGGGTAGACATACTAGGGTATGGATAACGGATAACATCAAGAGTGTGAATGTTGATGGAAGAATGAAAATAGTTGAAGTTCAGGCTTAATTTCAACATTTAGCTTATACAGTACAAATAGATTACCATTGATTTCAGTTGGAACATTTAGTGGTTTCCTGTGCAAGATGCTGCAGTCAAGCTTGCTCTTTAAATGATCAGTTTTTATCAATTCTATATACTTGTAGGTTAAAGAAAATGTGAGAGCGTTCTTATCTGTGACTTTTTCTTATATTGCAACATCATTGTTACGTTGTTATGCATTTGGGGCATAAGTAACAAGGTGAGAAGTTGGTGAAAATTTAGATTTTTATTAGACAATTTTGATTTCATTATTTTTTATTTTATTTTTCCTTTAATTTACATTAGCAAATCTTGATAAAATGTGCCTCGTTGCTTAAATAACTTTTTTCTTTTTTTATGCACATTTTTAGTTCCAATTACTTTTCTCAGTTTATTTCACAAATATCTCCTGATTTACATATGTGGTACAGTGTTTTAGGGAAATCACAGACTCTGAATAATATTGTGTTTACAAAATCATTATTCTGGAAGTGCCTGATTACAAAACCAAATATATCATGTTTGTCGTGAGTAATGAAAATAAACTTTACTTACCACTATACTTAATTATTCGTATAGCTGAGTCTCCTTCTCCAAATCTGTTTATAGGTGTTAAGCGGACTTCATATGGCTCTGGACGTACCAACTCTGTGAGATTATTAGTAATTAACTCTCCTTTTTTGATGTTTCCGTTGACTGAAATTTCCCGCTCCCACCAGCGTGTAAGACCTGCCTATCATTGAAAGGAAAATAAATCTTTGTAAAGAACTTTGTTATAAATCTTTGTAAATAACAATTCTGGAGAGGAAAACGTTGGCAAAAAATGTAAAATCCTGCAAAGGAATCTCACAATTGTGCACTGCACTTTATTAGATACAACTGGATACTTCATTTAGCATCTTTCTAATTATACAGCGTTGTAGTTCCATGAATGCTCTTGTTGGCAATCACTGTAATATTAATATAGGTGAATGTGTTTGCCTAAAATTGCATAAAGTCCTCACAATTATGCAGAATATCTTCAAATCTCATTCAGTGAATAAATTATACAATTTCCTTTGACAACTATAATGGGGCATATTTAATAAACTCAAATTGATTCTTGTTTTGAAAGTGAATAGTAAATTGTGTTTTTTTACCGATTTTGACCCCTTCTCTTATTTAATATTACCCTTTGTAAGTTTCCAACACTGGTTTACGTTGTATATTGTTACCATCAGATAATATCCATATCTCCAATAATTTTGATTTTATCCCGACATTTACTAATGTAGGTGTTTGACTTATCCAGTCAGTTTCAGCTATATTACATTTTGCCATTCTCTGGGTGGCATTATTCATTATTTTCAATGGACACTGAGAGTGATGTTAGTTCCAAAATTATGTTTGATGAAATGGCGTCACATTTACATAAGGATACCCATATTAAAAAGCTACGTTTTAGATGTAAATTTACAGTTAAATCTATTTATATAGCATTAACGATACTCATATTGATAAATGTACTAAATAACTAAACTGATTATATGAAAGCCCTGTCCTCTGTTCTCCATTTTCAACTCCCTAACTCCCTTCTATGCCCCTTGCCCTCAAGTGTGCAAACACTCCTGCACTGCCCACAGACTTCTTTAAATTAAAATTGATAATATTTGCAACCAGATTGCTGTTCTTAATAATGACACTGACATTATTCTACCTATGCCCCTAGCTGAGTTTCTGAATTCTTTTTCACCTGCTACCCAGTGTGAAGTTTCTCAACCTCTCTCTTCCTCCCGTCTCACAACGTACTTGCTTGACCCCATGCCGTCTTTGTTAATTAAGTGCTGTGATTCTGTCCTTCTGTATGCCCTTGCATGCCTGTTTAACTCTTCCCTGTCCTCTGGAACTTTTCCTTCTTCTTTTAAAGAGGCCTATATTAAATCCATCAAAAGCTATGCTGGACTCTGCGTGCTCTCTATCTTGCCGTTGGCTTCTAAACTTCTAGAACATCTTGCCTGTACCCACCTTAATATCTGCATGTGCACCATCTCCTCGACCCGCTGCAGTCAGGTTTTAGGCCAGGGCACTCTACGGAGACTGCTCTTTGTAACTTGCAAATGATCTCCAGGTTGCCAAAGCCAAGGGTCACTTTTCAGTTCTAATTCTCCTTGACCTATCCTCTGCATTTGACACTGTCAATCACTTATTCAAATTCAAAACCTCTTATTCAAATTCTCCATGCGCTTGGGGTCCATGATCAAGCTACATCTTGGCTGGCTTCCTATCTTTCTGATCGTTCTTTATTTGTCTCCCATACTAATGATGCCTCTTACCCTGTCCCACTTGGGGGGTTGTCCAAGGCTCTGTCCTTGGCCCTTTCCTGTTCTCCCTCTACACTCTTTCCTTGGGTGATATCATCAATTCATTTGGTCTCAAGTGTCACTTGTATGCCAGTGATACCCACAATTATGTATCCGCTCCTGTGCTAACACCTGAATTACAGTCTCAAATTTCCAGCTGTCTCTTGGCTATTTCCTCATGGATGGCCAAGTGGCAGCTCAAATTAAATATTGCTAAAATGGAATTTATTATCTTCCCACCCAAACCTGGCTTTCCATTCAAGTTGATGGTGCCATCATCAATCCTGTAACCTCTGTTTGTTGTCTTGGAGTGACTTTTGACTCTGCTCTTTGCTTCTCTAAACACATCTCCTCCACTACTAAATCCTGTCGATATTTTCTTTGCAATATTGCCAAGATCTGCCCCTTTCTCTCTGGCTCCACTGCTAATACCCTCATGCATGCTCTTGTCCTGTCCCACTTGGACTACTGCAATGTTCTTCTATCTGGCCTTCCACATTCCTACCTCTCCCTGCTCCAATTTATTCTAAACTCTGTTGTCAGAATTCTCTGTCCCCAGAGGGGACAACCTTTCTCCCATTCATTCTCTGCTCCCTGGCTCCCCATAAGTAAAAGAATCATTTACAGTGTTCTACTTTTGACATTTGAGGCACTTCACTCTGTTGTTCCACCCTACATTTCCTCACTTGTATGCCCATATGTTTCTTGACATCAACTACACTCCTCTCAAAGCAACAAGCTTTGCGTGCCACGTACTAATACTGCCCTTTCTCATCTTAAACCCTTTTCTCCATCTGCCCCTCCACATCTGGAATTCTTTACCCCATTGTCTTCGCGAGGAACATTCCCGATCCACGTTCAAAACCAAACTAACACTGATATTTATCACTGATTTTTATGTATATATTTTATCTTTATTTATTCATGCTTATTTATTTATTTATTATATTATATTTATTGACATATTTATTTGTATTAATTGACCTATGTCTCACCACATTGTGCAGCTCTTATTGTCCTATCTGTGTATGTAAATCTTCCTCCCACTTAGAGTGCAAGCTCTATGGGGCAGGAACCTCCAACCTCGTGTCAACCACAACCTAGCACTTACAGTGATGTATCCTTGTGATATTTTCTTTGTATTGTTTAATGCACTTTTCTCATGTCTGTATTTTACTTGTATTGTTAAATTGTACAGCGCTGTGTAAATTTGTGGTGCGTTATAAATAAAATTATACATACATAACTTTGTCGCAATAAAGTAAGAATCACAGCTTGATAAATTGCTACCAGTAAAGTAAGAATCACAGCTTGATAAATTGCTACCAGAAATGACCCAAATCCCTCAAAATAACAGTTATAATGGTCGAAATGGTGATATTAATGTTTCCGACTTTAGTAAATATGGCTTGGTATAGAATAATGCTGTACATATACCTGTAGAAGACTGATTATCTGTTATACATATTGAGGACTAATATTTATTCACAATGATATAATAATATAATGTTAGATGGGAGCTAAAAAAGTTTTAACTAAGTGGATCAGATCTGTCTCTCAGCACCTCCTTATTTACAGATGTGATCTAGGAGACAGAGCCAAAACAATCCATAATATTACTTCATGTGGTTGTTCCATCAAAAAAGTTAAAATTAAAGATACACATGCATCACTGGCATTTTTATTATTATATGAACTTGTATGCATTATAGGCAATAAATAAGGCATTTTCTTTTTAATATTTCCCCTTTAGGAACAGCCACCAGACTACAAATAAGATAGGTATCTCCAAGTGCACTTATGACTTCTTCATAGATTGCAATTCTAATTAAACAGGTACACCTTTTCCCTATATAACTTGAACTGATGAAATATTGCTTGATTATCCATTGCAAAGACTTCATTAGGAACAGCAGTGCCTTTCATTCAGCAATACATGATTTCAAAACCATGCAATGTATAATTAGCAAAAAGCAAATTCACATTTAATGACTCCCTAAAACTTGTTATATGCTAAAAAAAATGTAAAGAGAATAACTGATTGATTAGAAACTTTCTCTAATGTGTACTATGCACCTTTCAAACAAAATATCTCAAAGACTCTCATTATCTCCAGAAATCAGCAATTTCACTTGGAGCTAAAAAATATCACATAAGAAATACAGGTTTGTAAAAGCAATTGATTAAGCAACCCCATCTGTTTACCTTATGGAAACTTTATGGAGACTTTGCAAACTTGTTTTAGATTCATATATTACATAGACAGTAGGCTTTTTTAACCATTTAACTGCCAGTCAATTTTTTTCCTGTGCATCCTGTATTGCCAAGTTGTTTTTAAGCATTTTGCGCTGTATGTGTTTTACTGATGTTTTTGCAGGGAAAGCAATATAATTTCCAGGAAAATTATATTTTTTTTTTCAGCACACTTTGGGCTTTAAAAATGCAATGTCTGATTTGTCATTATTTTTTTTGCTTCCTTATTATTTTGGGTGAAATATGT
>WMED01008854.1:2626-16659 GCA_019650415.1 Pipa parva | reverse complement strand
TTATTTTCGGGGAAACACGGTACATCTACATGAACAAAATCAAATTTAAAAAAACAACAACACATATTTAGGGCTAAAGATAGAATCTTGTTGCTAAAAAATAATTGCGTGGAACACCAGTTTTACTGGTCACAAAATTCAGAATATATCTTATATTAATACTTTTGCATTTTGCACGACAGCTTGAAACAGCATCTTGTTCCACAGAATTTAATTTTTTGCACAGAATAAAATTCACCACACACAAAAAACTATTTTTTGTACAAAACTCTTTTTTTTTGTTCACAAAACTGCATTTTGTACACAAAATTTTGTGCAAAGAATAACATTATGTTAATAAAAAATCGTCTTTTTCTTCTGTGAACAAAGTAGCTATTTTGTTCACAGTATGAAATTGTGCAGACAAAATACTGTTTTGTGTACAAAATTATATTCTGTGCAGATACACTGCTATTTTATCTGCAAAACTCTATTCTGTGAGTGCAAAGCATAATTTTGTGGACATAAAAGGCAATTGTGTATGTTCAAAAAAAATTTTTTATACAAAATTCTTCATGTTCATAAAATACTGTTTGTTAACAAACAATTTACAAATTCACCAACCTACTTTTGTGTGAATTTTGTGAATACAAAATATTTATTTTCTGTATTGCATTGCATTGGAAATACCAAATATAATTCATTAGTTTTGTGCTTACAAAATAAACTCTGTGTCACATAAATGCTCCATAAACAAATGGCGCCCCGTAGTAACACTCAACTAGTTATCTTTTTGAAGGGACTGAAATAAAAAACTTTGGGGATATTTATAAAAATTGTTAAACTTTTCTCCTGTTATATATCAATCAATATACCTTTAATTAGCCAATATCGATATTTATTAAGCCCCTCCTGACTTCTTTTATCTCTGAAAAGTGTAGCCTGGTTGAATATAAAATAAAATTTGTCTGGTTGAATATAAAATAAAATTTGCCTGGTTGAATATAAAATAAAATTTGCCTGGTTGAATATAAAATAAAATTTGCCTGGTTGAATATAAAATAAAATTTGTCAGCAAAACAGGCTGAAACTAATTAATATGGTCTAAATGCATATATTTATTAAAATTGGTAATCCTTTCTCCTGGTATATCAGTAACGATATAACTTTAATTAGGTTGAAAATACTGATATCGATATTCATTAAGACCTTTTTTATGGCTGAAAAGTGTTCGCCTGGTTGAGGGAGGGAAAAAACCCACTGTTCCCTATGGAGGTGGTTTAGAACATATTCTAATGTCTCCATTGAAAAAATCAGAGATATATCGATGGAAAAGGAGCTCCAATGAAAGTAATGTAAAGTGTAGCGGGATAAATACATCAATATCAATACATTTTACTCGGCATTATATAAATGAAGGTAAATCGAAAATGCAGCAAAAAAAGGCGATAACATCTCAAAAAATGGTGATATGGATTGAATTGAGGCAAAAAAATTCAAAATAGATAAATATCTCCCTTAGGGCGAAATCTAATAAAGTCTGAAAGACCACTCTTGGACTTTCTGAGTTTGTCATGCAAAATCTCGAGTTGTTCTTGTGCTTATCGTAAAATTGTGATGATCATACTTTTCAATCTGAAATTTTTCGATCTCGATTTTTCAATAAAAAGGTAGCCAACTAGCCATACTACTAATGTAGTCGATTGGTGGTCGAACGTGATAGAAGATTTCTGTTAGTTAAGCTGATATCTCATTTATATCTGCTGAGCCTTCCCACTTTCTGAGACTGTGGAATGTTTTGCACGTTTGGCAGTGGAGTGCAGCGTATCCCATATTTAACATTTACGATAGTTTTCACTTCAGCACAGGATTTGAGTTTTATTATTTTTGTTTTGATGATTGATTCCCTTTATATATTATTTGAGTGATAGGGCGCAATCTCCTGCCTGTTTTTGCACGCTTTCTTTTACAGGTTGACAGATTTAATGTAAAGTATGGCTTACCTTTCTATTGAAAAATCCCAAAAATCTTTCCGAGTTTAATAACTTTTGCCCATAGAATGATTTCTCATGTTTGTTACATTAATTTCTTCTGTCTAACTATACACAGTGTTTAAAAATAAATATATATATATATATAAATACAGTACAGTTGATATTGTAGTGTTATAAGAAAATTGTCTAGCGATTCATCAGAAATGCTGCCCAAAGCTGCCATTTTTTGTAAACGGTTCATAACTCCATTTTACTGTGAACACACCAGGATAATTACAGCCCATAATAAACATGAGCTGTTTATAAGTTAATAGGAATTGGTAGTTTAAGCAAGGACGTTGACTGTGCTGGAGCTGATATTTTTATTTTTTTTAATAAATGCTTATACTCCATGGTAAATACAATTCAGAGATCCAAACAATTAATTTTATAGCACATCGACTGTGAATAAACAGTTTCATTTCAAAATTCAATTGAAAGAGCATTGCTTTAACAATCTCCTTTTCTAGACGCATGGGCAGGAATGTTAATTTGTTCTACGGACAGGATTACATACGGTATATTCTGTATATCTGAAGACTGCTCAACCTCTCCAGCAGTTCTTGATCTCCACTTAACTACCAAGCACTGTGACATGATGGGAACTTGATTTTTTTTACTGTTATTCTCTTAAATCAGTTGTGTTTTATATTCAAGTCTTTCTTTCTGGATTTAGGGCGAAATTTAATCAACTCGAAAAGACCCGATTTTATCTTTTCGAGTTTATTCCCGCGAGATCTCGGCTGTTTCCGGTGTTAAATATCAAACCGCTTTTGTTTTAATCGATATTTACCTATAGAAACTTTTCGATCATGGTTTTCGATTGGAGTTTTCACTGAAAAGGTATCCATACTACTAATGAAAAGTGTGGCTACCTTTCCAGCCAAATATCCGATCGAAAACCTCGATAGTAAAGTTTCTGTCGGTAAACAGCCGAGATCTCGCGGGAATATACTCGAAAAGACGAAATCGGGTCTTTCTGAGTTTATTCAATTTCGCCTTAAGATTTTCAGGGGAATACATCAATAGGTGTACTCGTACACAGAGGTCTAGTCACCCATAGCAACCAATCAGAAGTTGTTTTTCAGAATTCTAGATTCTATTTACTAGTGAATGCTAACAGCTGATTGGTTGCTATGGGTTAGTAGACTTCTGTATACGATTACACCTGTTGAAATGTCTTTTAGAAATTTTATGTGGAATAATTAATTTGTTCCTATATATTGGCCTCTCCTTTAAATCCACTTATTTTCGTCAGTATTAATTAGTAGGGTTTATCAACTATCCTTGTCCATGGTCCAATCAATGAGGTTTGTAAAGTTCACAGTTAGTTTAATGCACTTGGGTTCCATGCATACATCAGCAACAGCACTACATTTTAAACACTATGCTACTCCGACTCATCGAATGTTTAACAATAGGCAGATAATGTATGCTTTAAGACATGTAAAACTATAAAGCATGGGATTAGAGGCTTTTTAAATATTTTCTCTTGCCCTCTTGTGCCTTTCCTGATGAGCCTTCTAAGTGCTCAGTCCTTCAGCTTGAAGGGACAAGCATGAAGAAAGCTGTATTACAAATGACTATATTCAGTAACCCTGCGAATCCTATGAATGTTTATAAGGTGGAAGCCAAATGATTGGATTTTTAGAATGTTTCATCTGATCGGTTTGTTCAGGGGATGGGTCTTTTAAAGGACCAGTAACACGATAAAAATAAAAATTCCCAATTGGATTGGCACGGCAGTTATTTAAATACAGCACTTGTAAAACTATTACCTTTGACGTTGAATTTGTGAATGTTATTGCTTTCTGTCTGCTTTTATCTTTACTGATAGCAGCCATGCTGTTAAACAGACCTCACCCAATGCCATTGTTTCATGTATTAGATAATACATATTCGGAAAGTGTGCCTGAATGCCCTGTTTCTAAAGCCAAATAGCTAATTATCATGCTCTATATACACAGCTTAGAATTTTTGGAAGCACAGGTACAACATTTAGTAACTATACATGCATTTGGGGCATTTTTAATTTTTGGTGTTAGTGTCCTTTTATCAATGAATCTCAGAGCTGAAGATGAATAACAGATATTGTAGGGGCTTATTCACTAAGGTGGAAATTCGACTGTCGAATTCGCAAACAGTGGATTCCCATAGCAAATCTGCTACAATTTCCCCATTGTAAAGTCGCGACAATTTTTTAATGTTAAGACTGCGACAATTTTTCCTGTAGTAAAGTCACGACTGCGACAATATTCTCATTATAAAGATGCGACTGTGACAGTAGCAGCCTATGGCGACTGTCTTTATCTGGCGAATTCGCACTTATACGGAACAATTCAGACTTTAGTGAATAACCATTTGTCCAATCAAATTATAGATCTCATCTCCTTTTAATGATATTTATTTTTTGCCTTTAACAATAGATTAAAGAATATTATATGATAGTTACTGTACGGCACCAAAAATATATATTTTAGTTCTAAAAATATATCAAAATGTATTCCTGGACTAAAATATTACATTCTTTTTACTATTGTAGCCATTTGATGCAGTTAAAATCCAATACTAAAGCCTCTCGTAAAGTTTCCACAAGCCAGCTGTTTTTATTGAGTACCCTGCATATGCCCTACCTGTGTTGAATATTTTGCTTTGGGACTAGATCTGGCTGACTGGCCTCATTAAGAATTCTTTTATTAATCTCCTAATTGCACAAGTGGCATGTCTCTTCCTCACACAGTGCAGTCATCTAGCTCATTAAACAAACTAACTCCTGCAATGCTAGAGAGGTCCAGGCCATAGCAGTTTTAATAAGACTGGATGAAATTAAGTAGTGCATTCAGCACTTTATTAAAGATGGCAGATTTACAGCAAACAGTAGAATTTGTGTGCTAAATACAGTAATAGGCAGTATGTACAACTTAACATCAATTAGAAGCCAGTTAGGCTACTTACTCTATTTATCCTTATTAGTATAGCCAGCCAGCCTGGGTAAAATAATGTACCCCAGATGTGCCATACTTTTAGTCTTGGGTAGTCTTGGGTGGAAAATAAAAATGTCAGTTTTATTTATTAAACATTTTCATGGTTTTATGTGTATAGGATTCTAGATTTCTTTATAACAGATTGAGACTGACGTCTTGCAGAAAGACCATGAACCTTTGTCTTGAAGACCCATGTTTACAGTTACTTGTACCTCTGATTAACAAACCAAAGGTCCTTTTAGAATTAGAAAGAGATATAAGCTACATACAGTTTATGTGTATCTCTGCCCATGTTGAAGTGCTTACATTTATGGGAAGACCACAACCACTATCACAATGGTAGATGACATTAAAGGGGGCTTATAAAGGTTCATATTTATTTGCCATACCCATATTTGGGTTTTCAGCAAACTCTGCAATGTGGGGAATTGGTGACCCAGAAGGATTCTCGGATGGCAGTAGGGAACAGCCTATACCAGAATTCACTGACACTCTTTAGGGGGCCCCAGCGGAAGGCTCAAGGTGTGAACCGTGCAGACAGCACAGAATTCACAGAAGAATTTAGGGCAGGCAGCAAGTTGGTAATCTCTTAAAATTAGCCAAAAGGCTGAACAGGCACAAAAACTAGAAATCACAAAGCAATGATCAAGCAAGACAAGTAGTGAGGCTTCATCAGGAATTGCAAGAACATGTTTGGGCAATGAAATGGAGAGCAACAGTCCTTATACATTGATGAGAATAGTTGTATAAGATGCTTCATTTATAACCACAGATGTTCTTTCTTCACTGTCTTCCTCTACAGGGACACAACTACAGGGGTTCCACTGTTCACACTTATGTCTCAGTTCTAGACCCCAGGGGGCCGTATCCCATCTGCTGCCCCCAGTATTCAGTGCCTAGTGGCACTATGGAGGGAATGGGCCCTGGAACACACAGCTTTGTGGCCCCAGGGGGTTACGTTATCTACCCGTTCCTCTGATTTACAGGTGCTGTTTGAGTAATAGTAATCAGGACAGGTTCATATCAGATCACTAGATGAATTCTAGGATAACTGTTTGTGCTGTTTACTGTGTAATGAAGCTGTGAGTGAATTTGCTGCAGAGAACTACAATCTTTTCCCAATATGTGAAGTTGGAGAAGTGGCAAATTGTTGCAAAATGCACACATTCACGTGACAATCTGATCATTCGTAAATATGCCCCTTTAAGTCTTTAACTGAAATAGCCAGGGACGTCAATAAATGATTCCTTTTAAAAAAGTCACTTTAGTTAATTTCAGCGACAATGATCCACCCCCCCAACCCCCCACCCCTTAATTATAGAATTTATCCCGGTTACAATGTTTGTCTTTGCTTTCTGTTGGAATGAAAAAAAGAAAAAGAAAGGTTTTTTAATGAAATGTTGGCATCGAACAGCAGTTGCTAATAGGTTGTTCACGAGGCAGTCAATACAGTATCGCATTAGCACATTGCACTTGGTTGAGATATGCTGGACATAATTCAAATTTATCTTCTTTAGGAAAATGCAAAATGGCAGATTTCCAAAGTTTAAAGGAAAACTGATTTTTTTTTAAAATTTTTACAGTAGCTGATTCCAAAGACTTTCTTTTCCATCGCATCTTTATCAGAGTCAAAGCTCCAGGCCCCGGCAGAGTGACAATTGATTAAAGCGACCAGCCATGAATGTTTTATTTCATGTATTAATTGATCATGAGCGATTGAGAAATTTTCTTTGCTCCGCCCCCATTAATTAATAAGTGTTTCTCAAGGTACAGTCAGGGGCTTATTTATTTAATACCCAAACAGTTGCGTAAATGTTACAATTTGTGTCCATTTGATACTTCCTGATCTTTTGCGTCTACATCACACTCTGTGATGTGGTGAAGCTGCGACCAATTCGGATGATTAAAACGGTCACAAACTTACAGTGCTCTTTGTATGACTTTGTGCGTGTGTGTGCGCACAGGTAATTTACCTATTCATCAAGCGACGCAGTCTGTCGAAGTAGCGAATTCGGAGTACTGTGTTGAATTCACCAGTTTTATGCGGCCAGATCAAAGTGGTGAATTACGGGGTTGGCGACAGGGCTCCTACTGCCCAACTGACTACACCACACTATGCAAGAATTCACATCTGACGGCGTTTGCTTCTTTGCTGTGGGAATTCGCTGCTTAGTGAATAAGGAGTAAAGAATCAGCGCATCGAATCATCACTTGGATGAATAAGCCCCTTAGTCTTTCTACATAATATTGATTTACAGCAATGCCAGACTGGTTGTATTGATGGTTTGTTGTTAATAGATGAAAGAGTATGTTGGAAGTCAAAGATACTACTCTACTTTGTCTTTTCTCTGCCATAGCCCTTATTCTGTTTTCTACTCTTATCCCCACTGTTCTCTGTGTCAGCCAGTCCCTTGCAAAAATCAATCACAATGAAAATGTCGTTGAAACATTCTGCTGACAACTGATGTACAATGGGGGGTGTGGTTATCTGGCAGCAACATAGAGGAGTGTGGGAAAGATGGCTCCTAAATTAAAGGTGCAAGATGTCTATTGGCTGGTTACCTGTATGCTGGTATGATTCACTGTTCACTATTGGATTTGTTTAGGTTCAGATTTTTTTTTCGTCAGGAGTTTTGGATTTTGGATTCTAATGTAGCCCAGGTGAGCATTTACCTATAAAATGTTCACTGTTCTACTAATATACTGCATATGTTCTAGGGACTCCCTGTACTGTGCTTGGAGCCCGCTTTAGTGTCCATATATTATACGTTAGGTAATATAAGCCTTTCTAGTAGGTGGTATCTTATCTATGACCACATCAGCAGGACCTTCACCCATCTTGAGGAGAATTCACAAGAAAACGTTCTTTAAAGGGATTGGTATAAAGGGGTGTCTGGTGTATCCTGGCCAATAGAAAGGATGCACAGCATAGGGATTCACAGTGGTAGGCTTAGGGTCCAGGGATTAACCTCACAGAAGAAAACAGTTTTTGATAAGGTCCTCCCTGCAAGTTGGGGCCACGCAGATCCCTACTATGCCTCATATTTGCTCCTGCAAATATTTGTTCTCCTAGGGTTAACTATACATTTCATGTGTTCTCTATTGCATTGTGCCTTATTATATGATCTTATTACACTGGATGCTGAAAGTACTATTTGCTACACTGCCTTTCTTATTGAAGGCTCAGACCTGTAAAACTCTCCCTGGCTATCAAGAAACTGTCCCTGTGTTACCCTGAAACGGGAGCTTGGATCATGCAACTCCACATCTTCACCTGGTCGCATACCAATCTAATATGGTACCGGAGCCACAAAGTGCGGGGGGGTACATTTTTAAACTGAGTTTATAACTTTGAAATTTCAGTTTGAACTTCAGAATTTCAATTCGAGTATTCGAGTCTTCAAAACTCATATCAGTTCCTGTTTCTATTGAAATTTTTACATTTTGCTGAGATTTGTAGAAAAACCAAGCGCCAACCTTGCGTAAGGTTTGTATTTATCTGAATCTGTTTTTACTTATGGTTCAATGCGAGATTTCAAACCTACCTGGAATCAACTGCCTCAGTTTTATACAAATCGAAACTGTCCATCTCGAAACAATAAATCTAAGGGGGGAATTCACGATTGTGCGAAGTGAGCTCCGCAGCCTTCGGCTCACTTCGCACAGACTGATATGCGCTCACTGATGTCCTGCATGCGGACATCAGCGAGCGCTTTAAAGGGATTCCAGTCTCGGCGAGGCAACTCTTTTGGTTTCGCCGAGACTGGAATCTCTTTAAAGCACTCGCTGATGTCCACGTGCAAGACAACAGTGAGTGCATTTCAGTCTGTGCGAAGTGAGTCGAAGGTTTCGGAGCTCATTTCGCACAATCGTGAATTCCCCCCTAAATCTGTAACAAGAACAATCGACGTGAGATGACCACCTTCTACATTTTTCATCGTGATTGCTGTTTTATTTTAATTAAAAAGAAAACCTTTTTTTTTTTTAAATTTTATGTAAGAGAAATAATTAGTTTAGTGCTAAGCCATTAAAAATGTTCTCACCCCTGAAGGGTTAAGGGAGACCAGCCTAAATTTGACATATCCGGAGTGTGCGTAACCAGCGCATTTGTACAAATGTCATGTACTTTAATAATTGAATTGTATTTTAAATCAGCCAGATTGAGAAAAATGCTCCAGCAATAACCTTTGCTGAAAGCAAACGAGTCTATCTATAAATTGGCTGGTATTTATAAGGTGAATTTAGTCAACGGTCAGCGGCACAGTACACAAAACAAGAATTCACTCCATCTCTGCCTTGTTTCAGCGCCCTGCGACGCTTCTTGAATCGACAGGAACCCTTAGAGTTTAAATTAGAATTAAGATGATGGGGTTGGTTGGGGGGGGGGGGGAGATACCATATTTTTTTCTGATTCTTGCTCATTTTATATTTATCGCTAGTTTGTTTGCTAATTTTAATTTGCAAGCGTCAGTTCTTCCAGCTAACTGGGTGGCTCAATGGACCACTGATTTCTTTGAAATGACAGAATGTAAATATGCATAAAAAAGGGATGCAATTAGCGCGTGTGGTTCAGTGCAGCCTGATTTCATTGGCAAGTTTACCCACTGTGTTGATAAGCTACATTATCTAGAAAATTGGCCATTGAAAACAGCACCTCTGATTGCTAGCAAAGGTACCAGATAACAGGGTGCTGAAGGCAAATATAATTGAGGTTGAATATGTTAACCAAGGTGTCACACGTTCCTTAGAAGCGCTAATTTATCAGCATGTTGGAATTTTTATTAACATTTGGATTTCATTCCTGCCACACTAATGAACTCGAATTGGCAGTTCAGATTTAAGTAACTGTCATTCCTGAGAAGTTAAATGTAATTCTTGTTAGGAAGAGTTATGTAAATATATTTGTTCTGGGGCTAAAGAAATTATACATTGCAGGACGCATAAGTACGTCGCCAAGGAAGGATATCGCCAATCAGTGTCAGTTCAAATCATAAAAGCTGGCAAAAATTGAAGTGTTTATTGTGGGGCCATTGTCATTTTATACAACAGGATGTAAATGCCGTTTGTACATTTTAATGGGAAATCACAGGATTAAACGCCGCTGTTGGACGGGATGGAGCTACAGTTTTAGCAAATGGATTGCAGTTGCCTTTGGCGATGTCAAACTCAAACCTCATTATGTGCTTGGATTTCTGGTAAATGTTTTTGGACGCGTTAGTCAAAGCGCGGTTGGCAGATATGAAAGTAGGTGGGCAATTTGGAAATGTAGTGGAACTTGTTTCTTCAATCTATTGCTTTTTAAATTTCGGATTGCCCGCATTAACTGTTACTGATTCAGAAACTCTCTTGGGAGGAGAGGTTTTGTCTTCATACTCTGAAGTCATACTGAAAACGTGAAAAAGGAATCAAGTCAGAATGAAAGATTATATAGACATGATAATGAATCATGTTCTATCTGCTTAAGGTGTCCTCTAATAGTGTTATCTGTGAGCTGATATTGCATATTCTAAGAATAAAACTGTCATAAGCAGCACTAGTATTACACTTCTCATGATGCTGACTTGCTAGCGAGTGCAGGGCTGCTACACAAACCGATATTGCTGAATTCATGGCCAGAAGAATTCTCAGAAGCTTCTGAGTGTCAGTTGTTACTCCCATGTTGTCCTGGAGTTCCTGTTTACTACATCATGTACCAATGACCCTGCTGTGGCCCAGAGCTCTGCTCCT
This sequence comes from Pipa parva, assembly GCA_019650415.1. NCBI lineage: Eukaryota > Metazoa > Chordata > Amphibia > Anura > Pipidae > Pipa > Pipa parva. The sequence continues at coordinate 5,936 of WMED01008854.1, read as the reverse complement.
GGCTCCTGATTGTGATTTGCAGCCTCTGGTCTCCTGCCTGCTCCAACATCATGATCTCCTTCAGCACAGCACCAGGTCTTGTCCCTGCGGCCTGTTCACCAAGCCCCTGTCCAGGTGTTTGCCTACATTCGCTCTGCTGCTCCAAGAGTGCTGTGAGTTATAGTTCAGCCATGTACTCCCAGTGGTGCTGAGTTACAGTTCTGCTGAATCAAGTCTCTGCCAGTCTTCCCATGTGCTCTCCTCTGAGGCCTTACTAGGGAATTGTACAGTGGCAAAATGAGATCCCTTTCTCTTAAATAAATCCCTCATCCGATATAAGAAATTACCTTTAATCTATGGTCCACCAGAACTCTCTTCTTTATAGTTTCACTTAGTTTTAACATCATTTCCCCCCGTATGAACCACACTGCACTTGGCACTAGCTATCCTTAGGGCGCAGAGTCTAAGGTACTCTCCAGTCTTCACCTTTAACCCCCGCAAGGAGGTACTGGACTCAGCTGCTGAGAGTACCCAGGTCGCGGCCCCTAAGTTAGATGTACAGTGGCTGGACTCGGGTACAGGTGAACAGGTTGACAGAAGTGTTAGCAGGAACAAGCTGAGCAAGCAATGACTTTAACATTTAAACTAACTGATGAACAAAGCCCACAAATACTAGACGCAAGCCTTTGGTATTTTTAAGTTCGGGCGCCATAGCTGGAGCACATCTGCCTTATATAGGCAGAGAGGCAGGCGCACTCCTGCCTCCATGTGCACCAACGAGGCCCCGTGATGTCACGGCAGGCGTGCCACCGAAGCATGCACACAAAGCGCCAGCAGTGCGCGGCGTGTGCGCACTAAGAGAGGAGACCCGGCGCTGTAGTGGACGCCGGTAAGTATTCCTTACACCCCCAAGGTATATGATGCTAGCACATTTCTAGCTCCAAAATGCAGCATTTTACATTTGTCTTCATTAAATATTATTTGCCATGTGGTGTTGCACTCATTTAATAAGTCAGGGTCAGCTTGTCTCATCTGCAAAAACAGAAACAGTTTTCGTTATCCCATGTTCTATATCATTTATAAATAAATTAAACAATAATGGTAATAAAACGGAGCCATGGGGTACACCACTTATAACAGGGGACCATGCAGTGTCTAAATTATTGACTGTAGCTTTCCTTTAATTACTCTCCAGTTATTGACCGTAACAGCCTTTTTCAAACCATTTACAAACTGCATTTTCTAAACTACTAGAACTCTCATTTACAGACGCTCGTATGAAACAGTGTCAATTGCTTTCACAAAGTCCAAATATATTATAATCCACAGCTACTCCTCTATCCAATTTCTACTTACACTTCTCAGAAAAGTAGATTCCATTTGTTTGACTCGTGTTGATTAAAAGAAAACGGGAACGAGCGAAACGCAATACAAAAAATTAGTTACCATTTTCTGGAAAAAAATTTTTTTTGAATATCTGAAGTACTTTTTAGTCCAAAGCGAATGTACTTTACTGAACAGTAATCATTACTTGGAGACACTGTTTCAGAACAGTTTTTTTTTCCAGAAATGTTTTATTTTTATTTAGATAAAGGTGTCCCCCTTGAATCGTGTTATTTATTTCTTACCTACATTATTGAATCATAACAGCATCCTCAATATCACAAGCCTAAAACATGGATTTGAGAAAAGAACACAACGCATTTTCTGTATTTTTACTGGTTGTGTCTATGTTTAGAGTATACAGCAGTTTGTTTAAGTCAAATCTTATTGATTTTATTACATTTTATCCAGGAGCATTGTAGGCACTCCTCCGCTCATCCATTTAGATGCCTTAAAACCACTCGTTCAGCACTGTCTAAATGATATTCATTCTGGAAGGTTGGCTGCTGTTGTCTTCTTGCCATCTAAAGCCTCAGATTATATGACAGGCCACAATTTAGTCATCGAAGAAGGCCAAAGCCTTTTGGTGGAATTTCAGAAAGGACGACTATTTAATAAATGGGTAAGCAGAAAACGGTGAGTGTCTGTTCTAACAGTTGTCTTCATTGAAAGCAATAGGATTTATTTCATAGCTTAATGACTGCTGTATTATTGGAACAACATGCAGAAAATATTACATTAAATTACATCCAATGGAGCCATAAGGAAATGGCTACTTTCAGCGCTGTAAGGGGAAAATGTATAAATATAATGTATCATTTTTATAAAGCAAATGTACCCTTTCTGTAGGCAAATGGTTTCTTTTTTTTCTGTTAGGCGGGAGTTGGGAGTTGCAGTGTTGGTATCTTTATTTATAGAACAGCTCACCCAGTGGTAATATATTGACTCCACCATTCTGTTAATATTACTATTTGCTCCCTTGCTGAAGGAAGAAAACTGCTTCTGCGCTTGTTCTGTTTGGAGAAACTGAGAGGAAGTGGAAGTGAAGAGGATTGTGGCGTCTGCCAAGAACAGAAAATATAGGTGGAGTAAAGAGAGCAGAGGTAGCGCTGGAGTTTATGTCACCCATCATTAAGTATCTCCTCCTTCCCTCTTCAAAATTAGCCCTGGATGAAAAGAGCCTATATTTCTCCTTTAAAAGAAAGAGGTGCACTCTGCAGTGAACTGTTTGTTCAGAGCTGGAAGATGTTTATTTGTTCTCTTGCTTTCTCCCTCGCTCCATTGAGAGTGTGAACAAAGGGCACCACTTTCCTTCTTTCCATCGCTGTCCATTATATTTCTTTCACCTCCAGACTTAGTCATTCCCCCACTGTATTCAAACCACACTTCAATTTCTAGGTTAAAACTGAAATTAGCTCCATTGAAAGTTGTGTTGTAGGTGAACATAGGAGTTGTATGGCACTAGGAGAAACCTAACAATAGGTATGCAGTTACAAATGAAGGAGGTTCGTGGTATAGCTCTGTCCCGCCTCCTACTATTTTGAGCATGACGCATGACGTCAGCGGCACCAGATTCAAAAGGCGCTGAGCACTGTCAACAGTGCTCTACCATTCATGTCATTTACCTTTAGTCTAAGCTGCTGTTTTGCTGTGCTACTGCTTGTGCCTTCTCAGAGGCTCCTGTTCCACTTTCAGCTTTTTCTGTGGACCACCGAGTTTTAGGTCTTCTGCCTAGCCTGCTGGAATATCTTCAGTTCAGCTGTGTACCATCTCTCCTGACAGCTGCAGTGTTTGGTCTCACTACTTTGCTCTTAAAGGTACGCTACACTCCATGATATCCAGTGAGCGATAGTTCTGCAGTTCCTGTATCCACCTGTTTCTCCAGTGTTACAGCCAGCTTCCAGCAGTGGGGGGTAAACCTGAGGGCAGCGACCTGGGAGAAGCCTGC
>WMED01008853.1:0-16659 GCA_019650415.1 Pipa parva | reverse complement strand
GGGGAAGTAAGTGTGGGAGGGGGGTTGTGGGTGAAGCAAGTGTGGGAGGGGGGTTGCGGGCGAAGCAAGTGTGGGAGCGGTGGAATTAATTAATGTGTACCGGAAAATATTTTTTTACAAAAAAAGCACTGCCTGGAACACAAGCTTAATGTGCTTCTCTCATATAGAATGCCCCATTTTTTATTCAAGAACAAACTTCCCTGGTGAACTGCTCTCAAGGACAGACAAAGGTGCCTAACGTATTTGAAAGGGAGAGGGAGAGGAGTTTGTTGTGAACAGAACTAGGAACATTGAAGGGAAACTGACTATAGAAACAGTGCCACCTGGGGGAAAAATGGGCAAACCTGAACAAACAGTGCAAAGAAAGAAAAAGGTCTAAGCAGGTTTTTATCAAAGTGCCCGTCTATCTCGTCCCAATGAATTTGTGACAATTCATATTTATTTAGCCATTGTAAAATGAAATAATTTGTGCACAGCACAGCACCAGCCTTAGGGTGGAAGGTACCCTGAACAAACGTCAAACACAGCACCGCTGTTACACCCTGGCATTGTTGCAGCTTCTTTCCTTCATGGCTGGCAGCTCTCCACATCTTCTCATGTTTCTTCCTTCTCGTGGCTGCAGCATCGCCCACCCAATAGCTAGACCTGACAGTATTACAGCTAATTTGTGCTATGATTAAGCAAATGGCTGCATAGTGAGTTCTGTGTGTTCTCTGTTGATTATCGTGCAAGTTTTTCGATTGAATTTTTCGATGGAAAGATAGCCATACTTTACATTAGTAGTATGGCTACCTTTTTATCAAAAAATCGAGATCGAAAAACTTGTTTTTAATGTCCCTGCGGCATAGAGATCTGCGATATATTTTATGTTTTTAGATTCCCGCCGTTTCACATCTAGATCTGTCGCTATAAATTTCAAAGCTGATAGTGGTGTAATTGGGGATGGGAAGGACCATAGTTCTTTTGTTTTATTTATTTCATACCATGCATTTATGACCATTAAAGCTATGGGTAATGTTTGTGCTGTGATTTAGGTTTGGTTTTTTTTAGAGTGCATATCAATTTCTCAAATATTGTGTTCGTTAGATAATCCTTTTCTAAGTCAACCCACTGGATTTTGTTTATAGGAACATGTAGGTGTATAAAATGTGTTAGGATAGTGCTGGAGTTGGCAAAGTTTGTAGAGGAGGGAGCCATTTCGCTACTTCCTCTACAGGTGAGTTTTTTTCAGAACTGCAAAGGGGAGGAGCGCCCTCTCCCAATCACATGACCTGCCAACAGCCAATCAGAAGAGGCGTTGGAGGTCATGGGCTGGGCTTGAGAGATGCACTCTGAGCCACAACAAAGCAGCTGAAGAGCCGCATGTGGCTCACAAGCCATGCTTTGCTGACCCCTGGGATAGTGGCTTAGGATAGATTTGCAATGTTTGGGAGTCCCATTCCTGCTAATTTGTGAGAGGGGTGGGGAGGGGGATACAAGTATTTAGCTGCAATTCCTCCCCACATAAACCTATTGTAGTCTGATTGTATTTTTTTAGAAATTTTCTGTTCAAGGTCTCAGGTAAGGTACGGAACAGGTAAATTATCTTTGGAATTACTATCATTTTTAGTACATTGATATTTCCCATCAATGAAATTTCTGTCTTTTTCCCTATGTTCATTTCTTTGAGGATGTCATTCCATGTTTTTTTTTTGTTTTTTTAAAAGGAATTTTTTTAATTGTTTTCAAAAATTACAAAAAACTTTAAACAGGGAATTACAGCAACATCAACACGGTATTAACATACATTACTGTTTCAATACAAGTATGTATGCATTTATCCTGAAATTTATTAAAGGTGAAACGATCGCCCGAAATTAAATTCCGATCAATCGATCGGAATTCTAATCGCCCAATCAGAATTCCGATCGATTGATCGGAATCGATCGAAATTCCAATCGCTCAAATGCAAATTCCTATCGATCGGTAAAAATTACGAATTTAATAAATTTTGCCACAGCTGGGGTCTCAGTCAGTGTAATATGATATTTTTTTTTCCATACTACATTTGGGATCTGTATAGGTTTCTAGTATGGTTTATGGGCAATAGGATGTTTGGGAGAGCTAACCTCTCCTATTTCTCTCCAGTAATTCAATACCAATGGGCAAGACCATATTAAATGAAAAAAATTTGCGTCTTCTTCCCCACATTTGTGGCAGTTTGCTGTACTTTGTTTCTGTACATGACCTAGTTGCAGGGGAGTTAGGCATCTTTGGTGTAAAATTTTAAGTTGAATCAACCTATCCCTATTAGATATTAAAAAGGAGTATGCTTTATCTGTTGCTTCTTCCCATTCCTCCCAGGTTAGTTGGATGATATGCATTTGCCATAGTTGAATGGAGGCCTGGAAGGGAAGTGGTGCCAATCTGTTTAACTTTTGATATATTCTTGAGATTAATTTTGAGGTTTGAGTTTCCCTCAATGTTGTTTCCATTGGAGAGTTATGTAACTAGATTGGAAATCTTTCCCACTGTGTTACACACGCATGTCTTAGTTGTAAATATTTTTTTTTTTAAATGACTGTTTCACCCCCTGTGATTTCTTGAATTTGTGTTAGGTTGGGAAAGGTATTGTAAGTAGTTAGTGTTTCAATTGTTTTGAGGCCTCTATTAGTCCGGTACTGGGAGTCTGGTATACTCCTTGGTTCTGGAAGATTAGAGTTATTCCACCGTGGAGTGTAACTTGAGTAGTATGGTTTAGGGGATTTTGATAGTTTGAGCATTGTTTTCCAGGCTATATAGGGAGTCTGGAATTGGCGGCATATCCTTCAATTTGCGGTATGAACAGTTAGTTAGTGCTTCTATTGAGCCAAGGATTATAGGGTGTAGTACTGTGAGTGGGTTGTCTGTATCTGGACAGAACCAGTTATGTATAAATTATAATTGTTATGCTATGACATATTTTTGAAGGTCTGGCATTCCCAGTCCTCCTGCACCTACTGGAGCCATTAGTTTTCCCTATGCTAATCTGGGTTGTTTAATGGCCCATATAAAGGAAATTATATATCCTTTTATTTTGATTTTAAAATATATTTTAGATATATATATTGGACAATTGTGGAAAACATTTAAGAACTTTGGGAGATATATCATCTTGAATAAGAATATTCTTCCTCACACTGTGAGGGGGAGTTTTTCCCATGTTTAGGTGGCTGTTCTGAATGCTCTGATTATTGGGTCTATATTGTGTGTGTGCTGTATTTTTTAAGGTCACACAGTGTATATTTATCCCAAGGTATTTATTTTGTTTACCATTGGAATGTTATGTTGCTTATTTATGTAGTTCATTTCTTGGTTTAGCAGCAGTAGTTCTGATCTTGACCAGTTAACTCTTAGCCCTGACATATCCCCAAATTTGTTAATAATAGACAGTACATACAGAATTGATTCATCAGGATTTGCAAGAAATAACAATGTATCGTCTGCATAAAGTGCAATTTTCTCCACTATATGCTTGATCCCAAACCTTTGAACATTGGGGGAGGTGCGGATCACAATTGCCAGAGGTTCTATTGCTAATGCAAAAAGAAGTGGGGAGAGAGGGAACCACTGTCGGGTGCCTCTCTTTAGTTCAATTCTTGCTGAGAGGGTGTTATTTACTTTAATTTGTGCTGTGGGTTTGTTGTATTACAGTTTGACCCATTGGATAAGTTTTTGATCAAATCCAAAGTGTTCTAGTGTTATCCAGAAGTTGGACCATTCCAATGAGTTGAATGCTTTAGCTAGGTCCAAAAATAAGAGATGAGGGTTCTTGTTTTCTTGGGGTGCTATTTGTATATATGTATATAATCTTCTCAGGTTTATGTCTGCAGTTTTTTGAGGTATAAAGCCTGTTTGGTCTGGGTGTATTATGGATAGGATAGGATTTTTGCCAATAATTTGGCATCAGCATTTAACAGAGATATTGGCCTAAAGGATTTGCATTGTGTTGGGTCTTTACCTGGTTTGGGAATAAGAACTATATGTGCATCATAAAATGAATTTGGTAATGTTCCTTTTTCTTTTGAATATTTAAGTACTTTAAGGTATTTAGGTATCAGATTATTGTGTATATTGTTTTGTACCAGTCTATTTGGAGTCCATCTGGACCTGGGATTTTGTTATTGGGCATCATTGCTCTGAGTATTTCTTCTTGGGATATATAATTTTCTAAGTATTTTTGTTGGTCTTCTTCTAGTTTTGGAATTTTGATTTTTTTTAAGTTGGCTCCTGATCCACTAGTCATTTTTAGTATAAGGCAAACATTTCGCATAGTCCTGAAGTCTTATTACACATTTGGCCATTTGCTGATTTGATACATGGTATTGTGCTAAGTGCTTTTTCAGCTTTGGCCAACCATGCCATTATTTTCCCATTTTTATCACTTTGTTCAAAACCCTTTTGTCTAGCACAGAGGTCGGCAAAGTTAAATGAGGAGGGAGCCATTTCTCTCCCTCCTCCATTGGCGACTATTTTTTAGTGAGCCGCAAAAGAGGAGGAGCACATTTCTCCCAACCACATGACTTGCCAACGGCCAATCAGAAAATTCGTTGGAGGTCATGGGTAGGGCTTTGGAGGTGCGCTCTGAGCCGCAACAACGCGACTAAAGAGTCGAATGTGGCTCGCTAGCTGCACATTGCCAACCGCTGTTCTAGCATATAAGATTTTCTTTTGGGTAATTTCTGTATGTATTAATTCTAGGTTCCTTTGTGTATTTGCCAATTTTGCATGTGTACTGTTGTTGGGATTGTCTGTAAAATTACTTTATGCTTCTTTTAATGTATTTTCAGCTTCAGTTACCTTATTTTTACATTTAATTCTTGTGTTTCTAATAGCATTTAACAATGCCTTATATATACTGTATGCCTTAGAGGCGTCCCAACAAATGTAAATGTTTGCTGAGTTGTCATTTGTTTCCCAATAGATTTGGTATTGGTTTTTAATTTCATCAAACACTTCCTCTCTCAATAGCCACATGGAGCTTAGTCTCCATAATTTTTGGAATGGTTCTTGCGATATTTGTAATGTGAGAAGGAGAGAAGAGTGATCACAGAACCCTCTGGGTAGGTATTCTATTGTTATGACCCAGGGCAATATGTCTGGGGTGGTAATAGTATAATCTGTTCTAGATAATATTTAGTGGGGTATGGAATGGCAATGAGTTTTGCTTAATTTGGGTTTTTTTCCATCTCCACAACTCCAGCATTGAGAGATTTGTCATCCAGACATTTAATGGGCTGTTAGGATTTGAGTTGTTAGTTTGTCTAGGGTAGGGTTTAGGGGGTTATTGAAATCTCCCTTGATGTGTACCATTTGTAATCTTAAATAGAGGGGAGTCTAAATAAAGAGATTGGGTTTTAATTACTACCAATTTCTTATTTTTACTCAAATGCTGCAGGTCTTACTTATATTACTTTGGAACCCTTAGTCATTTGCCAACACCCCCTTGATGTTGAGACCCTGGATTCTCTATAATAAAGGAAAAATACTCTAGGAGAATAACATGGTATGCCCTCTCTAGGAGGTCAGAAGGCTATAGAGCAGTGGTTCTTAACCTTTTTTGAGGTACTGAACCCACCAGTTTCATATGCACATTCACTGAACCCTTCTTTAGTGATAAATCACTTGACCTCTGTGTCTTGACCTCCGTGGCAGAGGATCCACCGAACCCCTGAGACTGACTCACTGAACCCCTAGGGTTTGATAGAACCCTGGTTAAGAACCACTGCTATAGTGTAATTGATTCTATAAGGATATCACATGCTTGAAATGAAAGGCAATCAAATAAAGATCTTGCAGCAAAACATATTAATAAATGAAAATAAAGCTTCTGTAGATTTTAAAAGGGATGTTCTGGCAAACAAACCCCGTATTTGATATGCTAATAAACCATTTGGTGGATTATCTTTGTGTCTGGTTTTACAGGAATGATGCACATATGTATTGATAGTATCACCCATACACTTGGTATGGAAATGGTGTCATAAAACAGCATGCTATTCTTGCAGATCATTGTGTACTAGCATTCATTTAAATACCATCTATTCAGTTAGCCAATAAAAGGTATCACCTATACTCGACTTGTCTCAGCACACATTTAAATGGACACTAAAGTATCTGTATAATATCTGGAGGCGCTAAGGTGTACTGTGACAAAGTGCAGGTAAACACAGGAACATGGGAGGTACAACTCTGGAAGGGCTCTGGCATACAGTGAAACACAGGAACATAGTGGCATAACAGAAAGGTGGATCCTATGTATAACAGCAGGAGCTGACACTGGTTAACAATGAGGCACAGAGTCTAAGGAGGCACTGGTCTTTACCCTAAAACCCCACAAAGATGTATGGTCTTTGTGGCATAGGACCTCCCAGGTTGTGGCTCTCAGGTTAACCTTCCACTGGTGGCAGCTGGATAGACTCATGGGGGGACTCTGGCCTGGATCAGCTGGACTGTAACGTAGAGCAGGACCATACTTGGAGCATCATAGTTGAACCGCCACTCACAGTGCCCCTAGGCACACGCTAAACTATAACACACAGCACCTTCTTGAAGCAACGCAGAGTATGTAGATCCTGTCCTTGGAATCTCCCACCACTGATGTCATCCATGATGTCAGTGACTAGGATTGGCTACCTCAACCCAAAAGTGCTGGGCTATTTGCTCCCGCTCCTAACAAATGCATAGAATCCATTTTCCAATTTTAGCCCCTCCTCTGCCTGCACTGCTCACTTCTGAGCATGCTCAGCACATCAGCAAGCGCATAACAGTCTGTGCGAACAGAGGCAAAAGATCAGAGGGTAAGTTCGGACTATGCTGAATTACCCCTTTAGCTTCTAATTCCTGACAGTGGCTGTTCCTCGAGGGTTCAACCATATTGGAAAATTGATATGTGAGTAACATGCCTCGGGTGAAAAAAGAAAGGGGTGTTCTTGCCATTTAGGTAGAATTCAAAGCATAAATGTATATTTCTGTTTCTTAAAGATCACTTTTGCAATTCATGAGAAGGACAAAATTAAAATGTATTAAACATATACTAAATGACAACATAAAGAAATTAGGCAGCTTTTCTTACATCAAGGTTTTGTAAAAATGAGTACTCCCTTGACTAAAGGGTAGCTATAGTCACAGGCTGGCTGGAGTGCTAAATACCAGCCAGTCTGTTATTGTTATTTTTTTTTTGGCTTTTTTCAGTATTACTTTTGGTATGTGTTCTGACTTCACAAGAATGATTTACTTATCATCGTGTACCCTTGTCCTGTTTTGTTAATTAATTTCTTTGGTCTCTCGATAATTCTCTCCCATGTGGTGCCTTTGTTGCCAGCATTAAGTCTTAAAGTAATTCAGTGGTTAGAGTACCACTTCTTATTGTTAAACAGTTAGAAGTTTCTTAGTGTGATGACTTAACAGACTGATCTGCAGATTTATTAACCTTAATTAGAACCAGAAAACATTTTACTTGGATTTTGCAACTTTTAGGAATCTTTATTAATTTTTGTAAACATGGCTTTTTATCAGTTTAATTCAAGAGAATCTCATTTACAAAGTGTTCACAAAAATTTTTAGAAAAAGAACAGGTCACAATAAAGATACAGACACAATTTAACAATGACTCCATATCACCATAAACATTGATGTCCTCAAAAAATTGTTAGGCCCATTATAACCTGAGAAGTAAGCCCACCCCAATTTGGCATTCATATTCTATTTACAGTGTAACCTGTACTCAGTGTCTGACTCAGTATCAGTGATAAGTACCCAGAAGCCTCTGTATCACTGGTTGGTTGGGTTCCTTATGGTTTGTTGAGATGGCAGGGCCTCCTACTACTACAGTACTTCTTGTAGTCCCATGTTAGCAGCCCTACAGCACCTACTTTTTTTATTTCAGTTTTATTAGTGTTTAAGTGATAGGAGTACATACAGATAATAAAACAGCATTGAAAGAAGGTAAGGAAGTATATATTAGGTATTAAAATGCAGGGGCATACAGTATCAGAAATGGCATGTAATATAAAGATACCAAGAGTTACTTAAAATGATCAGTGGATGTAAAGATTATGGGCCACATTCTGAGAAGTCCAAATAGTGGCATATAGCTATCAATTCACATCTATTTGCCACTTCCCCATGGTTGCTTAGTGACTAAAATTTGCAAAGTGGCGAATACATGACCAATTTAGGCAATTACGATAGTTGCGATCTTATGGAGCACTTCGCATCACTTTGCATGCGTGTACACAGGTACTGCTACTATTGACCAAGCGGAGGAGTGAGTCAAAGGTGCGTATGAGACTAGATGTACTGCTCCAAATTCACATGTTTGACTTTGCCACTTCAGACTGGCGAATTGCGGGGTTGATAGCAGTGCTCCAGTGTTATGGAAGGTGACCATTCAAAAGTGACAAAGATGACTGTAACTAAATGACAATATAACCTAGGCATAAGGTGACATAGAAATAGATAGAATATTCACGGAATACAGTTAGTGGGACAGTGTGAGACTAACGTCACTGCCCTTCACTTGTAAAATTTGCAACACTCCGCATGGCTTCTCATCTTAAAAAATTAAAAAAGTAGCGCCCAAAAAAATCAATTCTTAATTTGTATCAATTATATAACAATGTGAATGCAAAATGAGAAAAAAGGGAAAAAAAAGTCCAAATAAATGTCCAAAAAATTCTTTTAAATGCAGTGCTGCTTCTTCCTGTAGAAAACACGCTGTATTTCTTCAGTTCTTCATAAAACACAAAATCTATGAAAGAAGCGCACAGAACGCACTCTACAGTGCTTTATCCAAGTGATTATAATCAAGATCAATAGTGAGAATCCAAACGTCCCCAAAAAGGACAAACAAATCAGTGACTTGTATTGAAAACCAGTGAATAAAGGGCACCTTGTGCAATGACACCTCAAAGTGATCAGATAACGTCTGGTTAAATTTTAAGCTTACTAGAAGCACTAGGAAATCAAGCTTATCAGCCTGTATCAGACTAGGGGGTAATTCACTATCCTCCGAAGTGAGGTGCGTAGACTTCGCCTCACTTCAGAATGACTGAGATGCGCTCGCTGATGTCCTGCACACGGGCATCAGTGAGCGCATTAAAGGGATTCCAGTCTCGGTGAGAGCATAAGAGTTGCCTCGCCGCTTCCACTTTGGAGGATAGTGAATTACCCCCTAGATCTTTATTCCATCAAAGACACCACTCAGTTGGCCATCTTGCAAGAGATGCAAGAGACGCTCCTGCACTCCCAGATTTACTCCTGAAGAAGGCGTTTTTGCCGAAACGCGTAGAGGGGAGACCCCAGCGCCCTTCTGTCCTTGCTATTTGGACTTACAAGTGCTCTATTCATTGTCTCAGCACGTTTTAACACTGGACTCAGCCTAATGGTGGACTCTGAATGCAATTAACCATTTGTGCCTTTGTCAGAGTTCCTGTTGAAGCAATTTCACTTTTGATTACATGCTGATTCTCCATTTAAATATGGTGAGCCTCCAGTACTCTCTTTTGTACTCACGTGTGGTTCACTTTTATTTGGTGTATATCACTTTTTTCTACACACCCACCTTTGGTATCATTTGGTCTTTTTCATATTCATCATTATTTGTATGATTCGGCACTTAGAGGTGCCTTTTTTGCACTTTCTTGTTCACAGAAATTTTGGCATGTCGTTTTTTTGGAGTTGAGGGATACTCCACATTCGAAGAGAGCTGCAAAGACATTGACTTGGGATTTTATTTGTCACTTTATATTTTTCATTTCCATCGTTTTATACTCACACGTATTAATTATTAGCGCTGCTCTGTGTTTGTTTTTATCACGTGAATTGCACAACTATTCTCCACTTAGTCAATACTGAGAAGTGAATTTGAGTCTATTTTGGTGATGTGAATGGTGAATGAGGCTTTTGAGAATGTGGCCCTTATGACATTACATAGTAGCGGTAGTATCTGCCAATTCCAATAATAGAAGCCACAATAGTGGCTTGTAGTTGAGGGCTATACCAAGATTTGAGTTCAATTCCATGGCCTTAATCCATGACACTTTACATATCAGGGTGTCCAGGGCTCTGCCTTATTATGCTATTGAAAGACACCTGCCTGTAACAAGTTTACAATCAAGTTTAGTGTAAATGTCATGAGCAGCGCTTACCTCTGTTGCTGTGCTGCACGTGTCTCCAGCTGTTGTCATGCCGGCAAGTGCTGGGGCTGTGTGTAGCCCAGTGCTTCCGGGTTCTCAGCCTATCAGGACTGGCTGATGTCACAAGTGACGTCAGCGGCGGGGAATTTAAAAAGGAGAGCTGTGATTAGCACAGTGCTTGAGTATCAATTGTCATCTGATGTCAGCACAGGTGTTCTCTATCGGATCTTCAACCTGGTGTTTGTGATCTGCCTGCCTGTCTATGCTTTGTTACAGCCTGCTACTGCCTAAAGTTACAGCTTCTTAAAGGGATCATCTCCATGTGTCTTCAGCTAAGAGGTTCTGCAGCTTTAGAGTGAGTCTCTTCACAGCTAGCACTGCAGCTTCAGTGAATCCAGCACTGGTATGTCTTTACAGCGTTGAGCCAGAAGTGATAGTCCCAGGAGTGGATGTCGTACTCTGCGCTGTTTCCAGGAGGTGCTGTGAGTTATAGTTTCGTCGGTACCCAGGGGTGCTATGAGTGATGGTTCTACTAGTTGCTCCAAGTGATCCAGTTGCAGTTCAGCTGTTCCAAGTTGCAGCCTGTGGTTCCAAGTAGTTATCCAGCTGCCACCAGTGGGGGGTTATTCTGAGGGCCGCAACCTGGGAGGTGCCTGCCGCAAAGGCCATACCCCCCTTGCGGGGGTTAAGGGTGAAGACCTGGCCCTCCTTAGACTCCATGCCTGTTTCTACGCATGTGCACTGTACACCTTAGTTCTTCCAGAAGGTGTACCACCTTATCCTATATCCTTCATGTTTAGTATGCCTTAGCGCTTCCAGAGCTATAATGAGGTTCTGGGCTCACTATGGTGCCTTTAGTGGCACCCCAGTTCCTGTGGTAACCCCTTGGTGTGTGTCCGCTATATCTGTGACAGAAAATTTCACTAGTGGGTATAACTAGTAGGGAAGTCAGAGGGCTTTCTTTGATTGTGCAGCTGAAGATCCCAGAAAGCACATTAGCTACATACAAGCTTTCTAGCTAATGTACCACAGTCTGGTACAAATTTCTTCATTAATTAACTACTGTTCTGTAATCTTATACATACATCCTGACTACAGAAAAGCCTGTTTCGCCTTTTAGGAGTTTAATTGGGCAAATATCCGGAAGTTTCTCACAGTAGGTATCAAGAGATTTGTTGCGATCGATACTTACTGAGAGAAACTTTTTCTTCTGAATATTTCCATGGAAAGGTAGCCATACTACAACAATGGAAAGTATGGTCACCCTTTCCATGGATATATTCAATGGAAAAAGTTTCTCTCGGTAAGTATCGATCTAAACAAATCTCTTGATACTTACAGCGAGAAACTTCTGGGTGTTCACCTGATTATTAAACACGGAAAAGTGAAAATAAGCTTTTCCGAGTTTAAAAAATTTCTAGGGTTTTATAATAAATCTCCTTTTTTAACTATTTCCCAGATAACCTAGCTTTCAGATTGTGAAGAGTTAATACATGGGAAGGGGTTATTTTGCAGTGGGACAGTGAATGCATCACTTCATTTGTAATTAAAAGGTCAGAGTTGATGATGCTAATAGCAGGGGGTGCATGGGGATTACTCTGTTCAATGAGCATTGCAAGAAGGTGGAACTGAAAGAAGGAATAAGAAAATGACAATGTCCAGACTAGCCAGTAAAGAAATAGGTGGTGCATGTAGCAATCATATCCATATTTTTACTGTTTTATTTTTTTACAGTATTTCAGATATATCAATATAACAGATGCAAAATCCACAGACTTTCACAGGGTTAAATTGAGGAAAAGCCTATTAGGGGTTATTCACTAAGGTGCAAATTCAACTGCCGAATTTGCAAACAGCGGATTCCCATAGCAAATCCACGACAATTTCCCCATTGTAAAGTTGCGACAATTTTTTAAAGTTAAGATTGTGACAATTTTCCCATAATAAAGTCAGCGACAATATTCTCATTATAAAGACGTGGCTGGGACAGTAGCAGTCTATTGCGATTGTCTTTTACCTGGCGAATTCGCACCTATACGCAACAATTCAGACTTTAGTAAATAAGACTATTAGGGGGTTATTCACTAAAGTCCATTTAGATGCTTATAGCTTTGAATTCACATTTGATTACCACTTCCCTATGATATTGAGCAAACTCTGCGATTTGGCAAATATGTATATAATTGTAGTTGCAAATATCATACAGTGTAATTCACCTGTTTGTGGCAAATTGGGGGGTTGACAGCAGGGCCCTGGTGTAGTATAAGTAAACTATTTCTTCAAAAGTGACAATGGCAACTGCGACTAAATTAGTCTGCAACTAAACTTAAACTAGGAACAAGGTGACATAAAAATAGATGTTTTATTCATTTTTATACAGTTAATGGGATATGGTGAGGACTTCACTGTACTTCACCAGGGAAATTCACATTAATTTGCATGACTTTGCATCCTACCTTTACTCCACTATCTTCGCCACTCTAGTCATGTGACAGCATCCATAGCAGTCTGCTTGTTCGACAAATCTATCTGTAGCTTCATAAATAAGAAGTGAATTTGTGACTATTTTGGTGATATGACTTGAATTGTAGTGAGGTGAATTTGACAGCGGAATTCATACTTTAGTCCAGCGGTTCTCAACCTTGTTGAGACCGTGACCCCTGGTTGTTGACATCATGTGATGATGTCTGGGTCCGACGTCGTTGTGTTGTGTGTCACATGATGACGGGGCGCAACGTCATCACGTATGCGTGTCACGTGATGACGCTTGGGACCGACGTCACTGCGCAGGAACCCTTATATAAAGGGACCTGCACTTTTTTCTGGCTTCACAGTGTGTTCGCAACCCCTGTGAGAGTGTCATTTGATCCCCAAAGGGGTCGCGACCCACAGGTTGAAAACCGCTGCTTTAGTCAATAAGGACCTTAGGGTTCTATTTAGTTATTTTTCTCTCCATCCTATTTTACCTTTAAAAAAAAAAAAAAAAAAATATATATATATATATATATATATATATATATATATATACTGTATATATATAGGGTATTTCCACAAAATGTGTAAAAAAATTCCTTCTTAATGGCATCAACATAGATCTAAGATTCTTGAGTGCATATTCTTTATTTTTGCTTGGGTATGGGACTATCTGGTCAGTCATTTATAATTAGCTTTTTTATTTCAATAGCCTTGTGAACTAAAATGTTAGTGGATTATTATCTTTTGGACCTGATTTTTAATGAAGGTGAATGTAACTCTTTGCTTTATGCCTTTATGAACGGAAGGTCTTCTAGTTTTGTCGGGCTAGTTAATCTGGAGTATAGGAGGGACATTGTAGAGGCTTATTCATGAAAGAGAATTCTAATTTAGAAGTGAATTTGCAACACTTTGGGTCGCTACACTCCAATGGATACAAATTCTCTACTCCTTATTCACTAAGTGGCAGATTCCCATAGTGAAGAAGTGAACATCATTGCACATAGTTTCTTGCATAGCGTGGCATTGTTGATTGAACAGCAAGAGCCCTGCCATCAATCCACTAATTCACCACTTTGATCTGCCGAAGTAAAGCTGGTGAATTCAAAACAGTCTCCCTTGCAGAATTCGCTATTTCAACAGACTCTGACACTTGATGAATAGCTGAATTACCATTGCATGTGCATGCAAAGTGGTGCGAAGTGTTCTGTAGACCCGAGACTGTCATAATTGTTCTAAATGGATGCAAATTCGCCAAATCACAGAGTTTGATGAATAATCAATTATGGGGACTTGCTGACTGAATGCGAATTCAGACCTTTGCATGACTGTTCAAAGTTTCCTGAATAAACCACCTTGTGTTTGGGTTGATATTTTTTGGTACATATTTTTCAGATTTTTTTATTTCTTCCTACTCCATAGTTTCTGCAATAAATTAGATATTTAGCCATATTTTACATGTTCTAATAAAATTTAAAGTCAAAGTTATTTTAAAATACATTTTGGTATTATGTTAACACCTTTATTAAAGGGGAACTATAGTCAAATTACATCTTTACATATGCAGTACTATACTTAGTGAGAAGTGTTTATTCCCTGTAATAGTTTCATGTGTCACAGAATAATTGAGTAGGCAGCACTGATAAACTCCAGCACCAGGAAATGTATGTGATGTGTATTGGCCAGTTTTCCATGAAAAGGTACCCTCCCCCACACATTTTTGCCCTACTTACTGCTTAGCACATGTGCACAAGTCAACTTTCCCTCTGTAATCTCCTGCATTCCAAGCTTAATTTATGTGGCCAAAAGGACAGCTTGCTGCTTAACCAATAGCAGTCAGGCAGTTTTTTCTTCTCATGTTGTTTGACTTGCAAAACAGAAAGAGGAGGGGTAGCGGTAAGGAAAATGTCAGCTCTCCGGAAAACTAATGAAGGGAAGCAAACTGCAAGTATTATTTCATCCTTATACTTTTTTTTACTATTTGTGTCAGCAATTAGCTTAGTATGAAGGATATTTATATGAATATATGCAGTTATATCAACACTGTAGTGCCCCTTTAAATGGAGCATTGGGACAGGGGTAGGCAACCTATGGCTCACAAGCAAGATGTGGCTCTTTTGATGGCTGCATCTGGCTTGCAAACTGTAACGAGTGGTGCACGCTTGCAAACACCGCTCCTTACAATCTGCCAGCTGAATGCCGGCAGGCGCTGTAGAGACATGGGGTTCCTAGCCAATCTGGAGCCACTGATGTCACATGACATTGGTTGCTAGCCAATCACGTATGACGTCAGCGGCGGCGAATTCAAAAGGGGCTAAGCTGAGCTGCACTTAATATGGCTTTTTCAGGAAAAGGTTGCTGACCCCTGCATTAGGCAATTGCCTTCATATAGAAATTTCAGTAAATATTTTGTTTTTTTAATGGGTGGTAATCATGGTTTCTTCAGTAAAGGATTTAGTGAAGAGGAGTTTTGTTTTCCTTAGCTCTCAAGTCTGGCCCAAATTCTTGTAATTAGTAACAGCGCATGCTTTTTATGTATTATGGGCATGTATTCTTATAATAGTCATGTAATATGCAACAAATAAGAGCATGCTGAATAGGAATATTTATCACACTCAGGTAGTACCATACCTCCTTTGAATGTTTCCATGTATTTATGTGACAATATGAACCTGTTAAATATACATTGTATTTTATTTAATTGAGATAGTTTGTAGGCTATGATTAAAGTGGACCTGTCACCTCAAAACTACTAATGAAATAAACTTTTTAAATATATATGTATTTTAAAAAATGTACCTTTATATAGCATTTTTCACTGTCATTTTCCCCGTCAGTCTGACTTTTCTTTCTGAAGTCAGGGATTTACATTATAACTCCTCCAATCAGACCCCTTCACGATCTAGAAGGGATCTAAATGGAGGAACTATAATATCAATCCTCATTTAGCCCTGCCCAACCCAACTCAAGAAAGAAAAGTCGTGCTGACAGGGAAAATGACAGTGAGGAATGCTATATAAAGATATATTTTTTAAGATATATATATATATATTTTAAAAAATGTTTATTTTATTAGTAGAACCTAATTTAGTATAGGAGTTTTCAGTTGACAGGTACACTTTAATGACTAAATTAAATATAATAGTTTCAGCATGGAGTTCATTTTAACAAACCAGGAAAAAGAGGGAGGGCCAAAAGGTATGGAAAATGGTGTTTGGAAAGGCCTTCCTCTGTGTGATATGTTGCTAAGGGGAAGGGTACAAATCTGTGTGGGATGGCATGCAACACAGTGCCCATTTTAAAATCCATACATGGGATGGCATTCCCAAACACATTTATTCCGTTGTCTCCATACCTTATTTTAGACTTAAATATGTAATAGTTCGTGCAGCCTATTTGTATGAGAAATTCAGCAAGATATCTTGAATTTGATAGCTGGGAACAGAGATGTTCAAAACTAGTGATTTACATTTAATAAAAATAAGAATTTTGCTTAAATTTGTGTCAAATTCCAGAAATGCTTTTTGTGGTTTTGGGTTAGGTATGGATTTTGTTTTAAGAAGGAGTAAATCATCAGCATTAACTGATTTTTGTGTTTTGTGGGACTTTTTTGAATTTCAAAGACATCTGGGTGTGGTATGATTATGTTAAGTAGGGGTTTTAGTGCTAACACAAATAACATTGGGTATAGGGTAAACCATGTCGTGTTACAGCAAAAGGAGTAAAAGTAAAGTTTCTTCAAAGTGTAATTTATTCCATGACTAGGTACACAACATGTTTCGAGCCTTTGGCCCTTTATCAAGTAGGGAGGCTTATGCAAGATGATATGAGCAGTCCCTTACTTTGGATCTCAACAGATAGGACTTTGTTTTCAATTGGACTCATGGGGTGCTGCTTTGGGTGTGGTTATGCACTTTAAATATTTGTATTTGTTTGCACTTAAGGTTCACTTGATAAATTTGGGCCATATACAGAGGTGGGTAGTAACGCATTACTTGTACTCCGTTACATTTACTCAAGTAGATTTTTG